>JAMKCH010085201.1:0-72987 GCA_023653785.1 Ophioderma brevispina
TATAGCCTTATTCCAAAACACAAGCGTTTCATCTCTTATTCTTTACACTGCTTCTGCACCCGGTCAAATTACTTCATCTGGATACTTATGATCAAAATCAACAATTTATGAGGCTCAAATCGTGAAATTAAAATCCCATTCTGTTTGCAAAAGCATCTCACGTGGGCAACCATTTTACAATTGCATACAAGTTACCATGGGTATGCGTCATATCGAAACTTTGCATCAAGGTGTTTCTGATGCGCTCATTACATCGCGCGCGCCGAATAGCACAGACGCGTATTGCGTAATACACAAAATTACCCGCCCTTTGCAGTTCAGCCCGTGTGATTGTTTTTGGTCAAAATGCGCGTAACATAGTAATAACATAAAAATGGAACAAAATATGAGGAAAAAATATATATAGATTCTGTTAAAATATATGGAAAGAAAACATGTTAATGCCGTTAAATATGAAAAAAACTAAAAACTGGCCATTTGACTCAGTTCTGGATCTCTATCAATTATACTCCGACAAAACGGTAATAGCCGCATCACATCAGAGTTTATGACCTGACCTACTACGGCTGGGATGGAGCACCTTGGAATGGCTTAGATGAAATGAAATCCTTAAAGGCCGACTCAGAGATTTCCTGAGGAGGGCGCCCTCAATTTCCAAAAAAATCGTGTTTTTTGCATGTACATAATGCTTGTCCATATACTAATCACTGTGTGAAATTGCTAAGCTTAAATCGAATTTATTCATATAGAAAATCACAACTTTGTTATAAAATTCCGGATCCGGAATTTTTATTATACACAGTATCCTATGGGACGTAATACTACACATAAATGTTTACTGCATCAAAACGAAAAATCCGATTCATCTCAAATTTCGGAATTGTGCATTTTAGGTTACTATCTTTAGTTTTAGTTGACTATTTTTCATTATTATAATATTTCGAAATCTCTGAATCAGACTTTAAGAGCTGATTTAAAGTTCTTGTAAGACTGAATATCTAAAATTGAATGTGGTAAGGCATTCCAGTGGGGAATAGTCCAGGGGAAAAAAACTATTTGCATAGATGGATGAACTAACTTGGATTTGCATATATGAAGTAGGATGATGGCATCTTGTATGTCTGGTTGGTCTGACTTAACAGCCACCTTAAGCTTAACTATTTCAATGTATGCAGATAAGCATTATGTACATGCAAATAAATGATTTGTTAGACATTCTTAAACAGCTGTGAAAATGTAAGCAATTTCATTGGTTGATGCCTGGGTTCAATTCGTTTAATTGAACCCAGGTAGTACGCGCTGCGTATTGATGTTATTTTTAGGTTGAAGCGCTCGCGTCATACTGCGTTTTGCTACGTTCGCGCGCGCCTGCCAACGTTGCATCTCGTTGCGTATGATCGTTGCGTTCAACGGGTTGTTCGATTGTTGTCACTGGGTGGTGGCAGTCCTTGCTTGTTGTATTAAAAGCCGTAAAACATCGCGAAATTGAGTTAAAGATGACCTTAAATGATAAAGCTGTTTAAGAATGAGAATAAAGGTATGATTTTGGGAACCGGTACTCTCTTTACGACGAATTGAACCCGGCGACACCATTATTTTTTGCGTGGAAGAACTCGGCCTCCGGCCTCGTTCTTCCACTTAAAATAATGGTATCGCCTTGGGTTCAATTCGTTGTAAAGAGAGTACCGGTTCCCAAAATCATACCTTTATTCTCTAAATTGAGGGCAGTATCCTTGGAAAATCTCTGAGTCAGCCTTTAAAGATAAATGAAAATTTTGATGTAATATTTAGTAATATATCACAATCTGTTTGTAATAATTTTGTTTTTGTGTAGCACATGTTGAACTCTACCGTATGTTGAATTTCAATGCTGGCCTGCAGTTCCTGGCTTGGGTTGGATTCCCTGTTGTATTCATGGTATTTTCTGCTGGTTTTGTTCATCTAGTGTCTGCTAATGCAATAGGTGAGTTGGGTGTAGTAATTATGGATACGAATATTTCAAAAAAATCAATATTCACTGTACAGAAAAAATGAAGTGATTTTGACAAACAAATTTTAATTTGGAATTTTACTACTTAGTTCTCCAGGTAGACATGGATGTATTATGTATTATTCTTTCCCTGGAGATGGCCAGCGCACGATAGTGTTGAAAAAAAAAGTAGTTAAATTTCAAAACAATTATAAATTGTGCATGTAAATATACCGTTAGATGCTATAGCCTAGGAAAGCGAAGGACGCCTTTTTGAACCTAACACCTATAGATGATATCTATCGCTCCTCTACCAACCCTGCCTTGATAGCTTAGTCGGTAAGAGCGTCGTGCATGTAACACAAAGGTCGCCGGTTCGAATCCGGCCAAGCGCATATGGGTTTTTTTTTTTCAACACTATCGTGCGCTGGCCATCTCCAGGTAAAGATTAATAAATAATAAATTTTAATTTGCTTGAGTAAAAGAAACCAAATTTTCAGCAATTTTGATAAATCCCATGTCTTCTTTTTCTGAAAGGACATTGGCGGATAAGGACAGAAGGGCACCCTCTGTAGTGTTCATGAGAACGAACAAATTTGAAACGTGCCGCATTATAAAGCGACATGCTCAAAGTTTACCTTTTGCTGGTTTTCTAAAAATGCTACTTAAAGAGACACTGGCACATTTGAAAAATAGTGCGCCATCAATATTTTTCAAAATCGTTATTTTTGCATGGGTTGTAAAGCTTTTATATACAAAAGCCCTCACCCGAAATGATTAAGACCAAATCAGCTTCCTGTGGGTAAACAGTAGATTTTAAATTATTGAACGTCGCCGGCGATGTTAAATTCAGCAGACAACGAAAATGGCTTTTAAAACAAGAACACGCACTCCGTATGCATGTTTCTCACGCTATGCACACTATTTGACCGGTCTATAACCTTTGTGGTTTTAATATCAGTGAGTACAAGTCAAAAATATTCATGTAATATACACATTTGTTGATTAAAGTTATGGAAAACTTAAAAGTTGGCCTACAAATTACCTGGATGTCTTTATCCTCATATCAATGTCCCTATCTGTTTTGGGGTATGTTAATGTGTAAAATATATCTCTGTTCTTCCAATGGCCTAGACTATCATTTGAGAGCAAATTGAAGAAATTTCATATTTTGTGAAAATGTGCCAGTGCCGCTTTAACATAAATTCCCAAAATGGCTAATTGAAATTTCCATTTATGCCTCCCCCTTCCCCGAATTTGTGACTATTCAGGTTACCCTACCATGAAAATTACCAAGTGTTTAAGAGTTCACAAATATAGGTAACTTCATTATGCTTGACCTTGTGATTATTTGTAGGCATGTGAAATTATAGGTATTGATATGTGTCACTTGTATTACAGGTTCTGGTATTCCGGAAATGAAAACAATTTTGAGAGGGGTTGTTCTTAAAGAGTACTTGAATTTTAGAACACTGGTATCTAAAATAGTTGGCCTTTCAACATCGCTTGGAAGTGGTCTTCCACTTGGAAAAGAGGTGAGATAACTTTTAACACCCTGTGCACTATCTGCCTATCTATTTGCATCTAAGCACTAATTTGATTGGTTATTTGGAAAGCAAAATCATGTAATGAGCAAATTAGAGATATTGTAAGAATGTTGGTTGGTATATGGTTTACACAGAGATAAAGAAGCACTATTTTAAAATAGTACCGTACTTTATCTCTGGATCAGGATAGTGACTGGTTTGGAATAGGTGTACAGGAGGCCATTAATATACATTGCCACCCCAGTGTCCTTAACAAGGACAAAGATCATCACAATTTACCACCTGTGTACAACATCCTTGTTTTATGTGAAGTTAATCAGATTGACACTTAGGTGTTGCATGACAGCTCAACTATCTCTAACACCCACCATCTCACATGGTGACAAAGCTTCAGCAAAGTTGGTCCAAAAGCTCAATGTTAAGTGGATTCTATTTTATGCATTAAATACATTACGAATGATCCAACTAGTGCATTTTTTGTGCTCAAAAAGCCATCAGACACTCCTACTGCCACATTAAAAATTTCGGTGCGCCCACGCCTAGTAGCGGTCCCATGCTAGCATCGGTACGCCCAACCATATGACGTCACTGGCGTCCAGAATCCTTTGCTCTTTTTTGTGTCTCAGTAGGGGCGCCATGTTAATTTTTTTACTGGGATTTAAACACATAATTTTTCCCCATCATCGCCGGCTTATTGGAGACTTATATGTATATTTCATATCTGATTAACGTCTACGTTATCTACGGGTCATCGGAAGTTTGGAAGATGTTGTGTTGATGCAGTTTTGAAGACTTTTCAAGATCGGCATTCGGAAGTTCAGAATTCGGCAGTTCAGAATTCGGAAGCTGTTGACATAAGTATCAGATATATATTTTATGTGTTATCCCATTACATGGTTGCCCCGCGAGCCTCAGGCCTCTGTTTCGCGCTGCTCGTATTGCTGGTATTAAGTGGGCTTATTCCTTTGGCCAGGTTTAGCTCCCCCCTACGTAAGTCCACACTTAGGCCGCCAGGGCATTATTGGGGTTTTGTGTCCCTGTGTCGTGTCTGCTCCCTTGCATTAGTTTCATTTTTCTCGCCCTTGTTGATAGCCTCGCGGTGCAGCCATGTCTTTATGTTCTTCAGTGTTCTACCTAAGAAAAGATTCCAATAGCTTCCCACAATGCATTGCCTCCAATGGAGGTTTTTGTACAGGTACTGATGTGAATCGTTAGTGATGAAACATGGCTAAATTGACAGTACTGATCACAAACTTGCATTTTAAGAGTATTTCATCCCTAACGATTCACATGACTACCTGTACAAAAACTTCCAATGGAAGCAATGCATTGTGGGAAGCTACTGATTTCTTCTCTTGTTCTACCTGCTCATGCCAATGAATCTCAAAATTTTTCTCTAAATTTTTTTTTGGGGAGGTGCCCTGTGTCTTCTGTCTCGTCCGTCTTGTCTTCTTGGCCTTATTCTGTTCCACCCTTTGGATTTCCTGGTTCTTGGCTCAGGTTTTTCACTTTCTTCCCTAACAAACGTTACAAGTATGTTTTTCCTCTTGATGTTGCAGCACGATGAACCCACCATGTACACCGGAGGTGATACGAAGATGTTCAGCATGCAAGGAGTTCCTTCGAAGACAGGACAAGGATCCGCATGAGCTTTGTGTGAAATGTAGAAAATGTACAAGAAATAGACCTTGCAATATACACAAAGGGTGGTCAGAATTGAAGATTCAGAAGTACTTCGATGAATTGGACGTATATATGGAGAGGAAATTAAGAAGACAAAAGGCTAAGGCTAAGACTATACCATCTCCATTCAGGGCATCTCCCTCCGGGTCGTCCGCCGGTGAAGTTTCTACCCCGACCTCTCAACCTAAAGAAGTTCAAGAGTACACAAGTTCCACCTTTGAATCTAGTCTCTAGGCGATGTTTACGACAGTGGCCGCGGAGGCTGTCAGACAGTTTATAGGGCAAACCCGTTCAGCCACTCCTGCAGTTATTGAAGATAAAGGGCCAGTCATTGAAGTTAATCCGGGTGGATTAAGTGATTATTTCCGTTTGGCTGGTCAATCCACCCCTTCCATTCACAGTGAATTGGAAGATTTTCAACGGTTGAGTAGTCCGACGGTGCCGCCTCATTATAAGTCTAAAGAAATCCATCCATGGCATTTTGACGGCTCTATACATTCAAGTGATCCGACGACCTTGCAGTCTAATCAACGGGAAGAACTTCTGCCTCAGTTCAGTGATGATTCACAATACTTGACCAATCAGACTGGCACTTATCCGCATGAAGGGAAAGATAAACAACTTCAGTCCACTGGCGCCCGTGGTACTACAGATGATGTGTATGATATTGAGATGAGGGCGACTTCCGTGTCGGCGGCGAGTGAAACTCAGCGCCTGTTGTTAAACCCTATTGATGATGACAGAGATATTGATAAAGGTACCGATGGTACTCGTAAATCGGGCGACTTCCGTAAAAGATGTGTGGCTTTGTGTGACAATGATATAGAGATAATAAATGAGAGAGATGTTTATTCCAGAGTCGGCTCTACTCCTCTTGACGGCCGTGCATCTCGTCCCGTGGTTATGACTCAGTCTATTCCAACAAGGGCCGCCGCTGTTACCGATGGTATACCAACAAGTCATGAGATTTATTTAAAGGAACATGAGACTATGTTTGGTGATGGCGGAGTTAGATATTCTTTCAACGAGGGTCAGACCTATTCCTCCCCGACTCCGAAGAAAGTTAAAGTTGTTGATGTAGAGGTGTACAACGATAAAGGAATAGTTTCTACTCCACATACTTCCAAGTCTCCTGTTGTTTCCGGTTCTCCAGTCCGTTCATCTAGACAAGAATACTTCCTCCGTTCCTCCGCCTATTCAACCGTCGGGTCGCCGTTCTTCAGCTTCAGCTGTTCTTTGCTCTCCGTCGGCTTACCGATCTACCCAATCGACCAGCCGTCGTCATGCTTCCAGAAAGGGTTCTCCTTCATCGATTCTCTCATCTGATACCAGAAAGGATAAGGATCATTCTTCTACTTCCTATAGACGTCGCTCGCCTTCCAGAGATCGCAGTCCCATACGCAAGCCTTCCAGTGATAGTCACCGTAGACGACGATCTTCTGAGAGAAGTAAAGATTATGAATATGTTGGACGTAAAAGGGATACTTCTGAGAGACATTCCAGCCATCGCAGCCGTCGTTCTCCGGATAGGGATGGCTCTAGTGCTAAAAATACTTTCTCCTCTCCGCCTAGAACGTCTCATTCAAGTAGTAAGAGAAGGCATCATGACTCTTCTAGCCATGACTACCGAAGATCTAGAGGCTCTCCTTCGGGTACTTCTTCACGTCATCGGTCCAAGTCCCATGACCGGAAAGATTCTTCGGGTTCAAGACATAGTGAAAAGTCATCTCATATGTCCGTTAAATCCAAGACTGATTATGCTGAGAAAAAGACAGTGGCTTCTCCTCGGCGAACTTATTCTAGACCGACACGTTCCTCTGGTGAAAGTGAAATTGCCGCTTATAGTGGATCTTCCAAGAAAAGATCTAAGTTGATTGATGTCTCTGATAACTCTATATCAAAGCCTAATGATGATGTTGTTTGCTCCAAGTCTGGAGTTAAGAAATCTGTTTCTGATGATAAAGAGAAGTCCGCCGTGCAACATGAAGTACTGAATCCCGAAGGTGCTAGATCTGATAACTTGGATAGAGGATTATCCTCTCGTGAATCGACAAAAGTGATTCATCACGGAAATGAGCCTACCCTGATGCCTGCTCCTACCAGTATTGCTCCTCGAGTTCAAGCCACCGAAACTACTCAACCATTATCGGCTGATGCTACTCCATGCATTGCACAATCTAGTCAAGGTACTTCAAGTCAAGAGCGCACTAGTGATAGTTTGAGCAAAGATTCTGATCTGATTGAGGATACGAAATTAAGAGAAATTTCCCAAATTTTTGGAGCTCCTTATTCCGATGTTGAATCCTTTATGACGGAAGACTTTGAAGATCTACGTTACCGATCTCCAGATGTTGCTGCACCATTTTTGGCAGCTGTTTGGTTCATCGTGGCTTGAAATGTGATTCTGCTACCCCTCAAGATTCTACAACTTCGGACCTTGGTTTGGCCGCAAAGCATTATAGAAAACAGGTAGTGAAGCATATCATTCCTGTTACGACAGACTTAAGACAGACTATTGATAAGGTTCAGAAGTCTATTTGGACTGATTATCAGAAGAAGACTCCCCTTCTCAGATGGATTCCTGAGTCTTTCCCTACAAGTGAGGAAGATAAAGAATTCTTCTCTGTTCCTTTGGTTCCTAGACCATGCTGGGATAAAATGAAATCTGATGAGAAGACCTTATGCAAGCCAAGACCATGCCCTCCAGTTGGTGTTGAAGGCAGTTCTTCTAAGAAACATAAAGAACCTGTCCATAGAGTTGACTCCTGGAATGAGGGCAAAGACGCTGATCTCTGCCATTTGGAACAGATCGCTCGTGATGGTATGAGAACTTCGAATGTAGCCTTGTTGTCTCTTAGCCACCTTATGAACGGGTTATTGGAGCCTAATGTAGAGCTGTCTAATGAAGCTATTGAGAGATGCCTTTATACTATGAGAGATCTTCATCACGTTTCTGCAGAGCTTTTCAGGAAGATTGCTTACCAGTTAGTGGCTCTAAGAAGAAAGAATGCTGTTGACGCTTTGAATTTTACAGCCAAAGAAGTTCTCCTTAACGCTCCCAGAGGAAAGGATCTCTTTGGAGGACAGTGGTCTAGTTAGCTTCCTCAAGAAGAGAATGTTGTAAAGGCTTCTTTTTCAGATCCAGCTGCCCAAGAAGTATAATAGTAACTAGCACAGAGGCTCTTACAAATATAGACCTGATAGATATAGACCTTATGATTATGGCTAAGCCAGAAGAAGGTCCTCCGCCTCCAGATATGTCCTGCCAATAGAGGGAATAGAGGTTCCTTTCGGAAAGTCGTGTGAATCTGACTTAAAGTAGCAAGTATCCAACTATAGAGGACTATAGCAGTTCAGAAGCATTCTCCTACTCCAGACGTAGAGGCGCCAGACGTGGCGCGCGTAGGGGAGGAAAGTACAATTGACTCTACCTACCTATGACGCCAGTGGGAGGGGCCGTCTGAAGTTTTTCCTCCCGGCGTGGTGATCGATAACCTCGGATCCATGGATTCTACAGACTATTTTCAAGAAGCGTTACCATTTGGAGGGTTTACCCCTCGTCCGGCCGTGAAAGTCAGATTTGCAATCGCCGATGACAAGAGACTTCTTTTAAAGGCTATGTGATATAAAGAAGGAAGTTGAAAGAATTGCTAACAGAAAAATGCAATTTTTCCAATAAAGAAGACTATGGGGAAGGTTTATTTGATTTTCTTCCTGGCTCCGACGAAAACAGGAGACCTCAGACTTATCATAAATTCTACGCCTCTGAACAAGATTTATTCGACCAAGACTTTTCAGAATGGAAACCCTTTCAGCGGTCTCCAACGAGTTGAAGAAGGGCTGGTTCGGCGCGGACATTGGATTTAAAAAAAACGGCCTACCTACATGTTCCAGTTTTTCCTCTTCAAAAATGGCTTCGATTCAGATTCGACAACCAGTCTACCACTTCCAAGTTCTGCTCCTTCGGACTTCAACTTGCTCCCTTTACCCTTTACAAGACTAGTAAAGACAGTGGCAAGACCCCAGCAGACATATGAGAAGAGGGGGCATCCAAATTTTCGTCTATCTCGACAATTGGTTGATTGTAGCCCAAGCAAATCAAGTCTGATTAGACAGTTAGTTTAACGATTGGTTATGAATACAGTGAAAGAGCTGGGGGCTTTATGATAAAACCTAAGAAAATCAAGTCTATTCCAAAGCCAGAAACCTGGGAGTTCCTAGGAGCAACTTTGGACACTTGTGACAGCCCTCACCAGCACCCACAACCCAGCTACCGTTTGTATTCTATCCATGCCCATGATTTGATGAATCTCTTTTTATTTAGATCCTGTTCGCCTCCTTTATGACGGAAGACTTTGAAGATCTACGTTACCGATCTCCAGATGTTGCTGCACCATTTTTGGCAGCTGTTTGGTTCATCGTGGCTTGAAATGTGATTCTGCTACCCCTCAAGATTCTACAACTTCGGACCTTGGTTTGGCCGCAAAGCATTATAGAAAACAGGTAGTGAAGCATATCATTCCTGTTACGACAGACTTAAGACAGACTATTGATAAGGTTCAGAAGTCTATTTGGACTGATTATCAGAAGAAGACTCCCCTTCTCAGATGGATTCCTGAGTCTTTCCCTACAAGTGAGGAAGATAAAGAATTCTTCTCTGTTCCTTTGGTTCCTAGACCATGCTGGGATAAAATGAAATCTGATGAGAAGACCTTATGCAAGCCAAGACCATGCCCTCCAGTTGGTGTTGAAGGCAGTTCTTCTAAGAAACATAAAGAACCTGTCCATAGAGTTGACTCCTGGAATGAGGGCAAAGACGCTGATCTCTGCCATTTGGAACAGATCGCTCGTGATGGTATGAGAACTTCGAATGTAGCCTTGTTGTCTCTTAGCCACCTTATGAACGGGTTATTGGAGCCTAATGTAGAGCTGTCTAATGAAGCTATTGAGAGATGCCTTTATACTATGAGAGATCTTCATCACGTTTCTGCAGAGCTTTTCAGGAAGATTGCTTACCAGTTAGTGGCTCTAAGAAGAAAGAATGCTGTTGACGCTTTGAATTTTACAGCCAAAGAAGTTCTCCTTAACGCTCCCAGAGGAAAGGATCTCTTTGGAGGACAGTGGTCTAGTTTAGCTTCTCAAGAAGAAGAATGTGTAAAGGCTGCAGATCAAGCTGCCAAGAGGTCTAATAGTAACTAGCACAGAGGCTCTTCCAAATATAGACCTTATAGATATAGACCTTATGATTATGGCTACCGCAGAAGGTCCTCCGCCTCCAGCTATGGTCCTGCCAATAGAGGGAATAGAGGTTCCTTTCGGAAGTCGGAATATGACTTTAAAGATAGCAAGTCCAACTATAGAGGCTCTAGACAGTTCAGAAGCTATTCTTCCTACTCCAGACGTAGAGGCGCCAGACGTGGCGCGAGTAGGGGAGGAAAGTACAATTGACTCCTACCTACCTATGACGCCAGTGGGGGGGCGTCTGAAGTTTTCCTTCTGGCGTGGCGATCGATAACCTCGGATCAATGGATTCTACAGACTATTTCAGAAGGTTACCATTTGGAGTTTACCCCTCGTCCGCCGATGAAAGTCAGATTCTGCAATACGCCTATGACAAAAGAGACTTTAAAGGCTATGATATTAAAGAAGGAAGTGAAAGAATTGCTAAGAAAAAATGCAATTTTTCCAATAAAGAAGACTATGGAAGGCTTCTATTTGATTTTCTTCCTGGCTCCGAAGAAAACGGGAGACCTCAGACCTATCATAAATCTACGCCCTCTGAACAGATTTATTCGACCAAGACATTTCAGAATGGAAACCCTTTCAGCGGTCCTCAAAGAGTTGAAGAAGGGCTGGTTCGGCGCGACATTGGATTTAAAAGACGCCTACCTCCATGTTCCAGTTTTTCCTCCTCATCAAAAATGGCTTCGCTTCAGATTCGACAACCAGTCTTACCAATTCCAAGTTCTGCCATTCGGACTTTCAACTGCTCCCCTTACCTTTACAAGACTAGTAAAGACAGTGGCAGAACATCTGAGAAGGAGGGGGCATCCAAATATTCGTCTATCTCGACGATTGGTTGATTGTAGCCCCAAGCAAATCAAGTCTGTTAAAGCAGTTAACGATGGTTATGAATACAGTGAAAGAGCTGGGCTTTATGATAAACCTAAAGAAATCAAGTCTTATTCCAAGCCAGAAACCGGAGTTCCTAGGAGCAACTTTGGACTTGAAGTCAGCCAAAGCTTTTCTGACAGAAGAGAGAATCTCAAGATTGAGGGATTGTATCCTGCTCATTCTGAAGAGGAATTTATCTCCGGCTCATCTATGGCTCCGCTGCTTAGGGATGATGGCAAGTTTGGTAGACCTCCTACCCTTCTGCAGATTGAGGATGAGACTTCTCCAGCTACACCTCCGGAGTTACTACAGAGACTACCGTCACGATCTAAACCGTCAAGTACCGTTAAAGCCAAAGATTGCGAAGCACCTACGATGGTTAAGCAACACGAAGAATCTTATGGTAGGAAAGAAGTACCTCATCAAGTTATTATTACAACAGATGCTTCGAAGACAGGATGGGGAGCATACATGAGATCCCACAGAATAAAGGGAGTATGGTCCAAGATGATAAGGAAGCTCCATATAAATGTTCTAGAGTTGCTAGCAGTCTACCACGCTCTAAAGCGGTTCAAACAAATGATTCTTGGGAAGTCAGTGAAAATCAGATCAGACAATTCCACTGTTGTTGCCTACATAAATCACCAAGGAGGGACAAAGAGTATCCTCATGTGCACTACAACCATCCGCCTCCTCTCTTGGTGCCAGTATCATTCAATTACTCTCAAGGCGGAACATCTCCCAGGAGTTATAAATTGCATCGCAGACAGCCTTTCCAGAGGGAAATCAGCCAAGATGATAGCTTACTCGGAATCAACTGTGGAGTGGCATCTCAACAGCCGTATATACCAGATGATTTTTCAAAACTTTACAGGCCCATGGTAGATCTGTTTGCGAACAACAAAAATCACCAACTCCCAACATACTGCACGTGGCTGGAAACGGACGAGAAAGCCTGGGTGAGAGACTGCTTTACAATAAGTTGGGAGAACCTGATTGCATTCGCCTTTCCACCGATAACAATTCTGGCAAAAGTACTGACAAAGTTTCAGCAATCAAGATCATGCAAGATGCTGCTTGTAGCCCCATTTTGGCCACGTCAGGTTTGGTTTTTGAGGCTGGTCAGCATGCTGGAAGACCATCCAAGACTGATTCCTTTAAGGCAAAATCTATTGGTGGACGGAAGAAACAAAAGAGTGTCGCTCCAAAGACTAAAGTCTCTACACTTGACTGTGTGGCCTCTCTCAAGCTCGCCTTCAAACGCAAGGGCTTTTCAGAAGAAGCTGCCTCCCTGGCGGCGGGAGCACGAAGGAAGTCTACCTCCATTATCTACAATAGCCGACTTCGACGATTCAATGTCTGGTGCAAGAAACATAAGATTGATCCGCATACTGCCTCTGTAGGAAACGTGGCTAACTTCCTGACGTCTCTTTTTCAAGAAAATCTCCAGCCTTCGACTATTAGGAACTACCTGTCTGCCATTTCTACTATCCATGATAGCCCGGATATGATTAGAGAAGATAAGGGTCTCTTGGATCTCATTAAAGGAATGTTATATAAACGTCCAACTATTCGGAAACTCACTCCTTCTTGGGATCTTCCATTAGTCCTCCAATATGTAGCTGGCGAGCCGTTTGAACCCTTGGACAAAGCCACTCTCCTTGACTTGACAAGAAAGACAGCATTCCTCCTTATGGCCGCTTCTACCAGAAGGTGTTCCAAAATTCATGCGTTATCTACCGACAAGAAGTATATGAGATTCTCGGACTCTCACAATGTTACTCTACTTCCTCGTGCTGGTTTCATGGCCAAAACACAGACACTCAGTTATGCACCTCAACCTATAGTACTTCCAGAACTACCCAGTGTTACTGGTGATCCTGAGGATAAACGCTGGTGTCCAGTCGGAGCTCTCCGACATTATTACCACCGCACTGCCTTTTTGAGGAAATCTATGGATTCTTCAACTTTTGACCACCTCTTTATAACTACAACAAAACCTTACAAACCTGCAACAAAACAAACATTATCACGCTGGGTCACTTCCCTCATCTCTGATGCTTTAAAAGTGAAAGCCTCGTCACTGGACAGTAACATCGCCCTTAACCCGCATGCTCATGAGATAAGAAGTCAGGCAACTTCTTGGGCTTTTCACTTAGGAGTGAACATTTCTGATATTATGGAAGCAGCAGGATGGAGGACGCCTACTACGCTTCAGAATATTTATATGAAGGACGTCCTTACAAGTAACCAAATCGTGGCCAAAACCATCCTGTCGGCAAAGCAGTCAGAGAAAGAGGAGGGATGCCATGCATCATCATTATAATATGCTCATAAGGTGAGGATTGCCGGTTTAACTTATCTGTACCTTGATATAGATGTGTTTAATGATATACTATGAGACTACCGGCTCCACTTCCTCCACCTAGTGACCAGTTTGGCAGTTATGCACTAGTTGGATCATTTCGTAATGTATTTAATGCAAAAAATAGAATATACTCACCAAAATTGTGAGATTGTTCTATTTTATACATGTATACTTACGAATGATCCAACTAGTAACCCTCATCCAGGCCCTTCCCCGCAAGTGGAGCCTTGGGGAAGGTACAAAAATGAGCAAAGGATTCTGGATGCCAGTGACGTCATATGGTTGGGCGTACCGATGCTAGCATGGGACCGCTACTAGGCGTGGGCGCACCGAAATTTTTAATGTGGCAGTAGGGGTGTCTGATGGCTTTTTGAGCACAAAAAATGCACTAGTTGGATCATTCGTAAGTATACATGTATAAAATAGAACAATCTCACAATTTTGGTGAGTATAATTTTTAGGTGTGTCTCATAAATCCAAACCATTATGTGATCGTTGAAAGTTGTCTTTTTGAATTATGCCCTAAATACGTCTGTACCTGTTTACGATGGTTATGAATACAGTGAAAGAGCTGGGCTTTATGATAAACCTAAAGAAATCAAGTCTTATTCCAAGCCAGAAACCGGAGTTCCTAGGAGCAACTTTGGACTTGAAGTCAGCCAAAGCTTTTCTGACAGAAGAGAGAATCTCAAGATTGAGGGATTGTATCCTGCTCATTCTGAAGAGGAATTTATCTCCGGCTCATCTATGGCTCCGCTGCTTAGGGATGATGGCAAGTTTGGTAGACCTCCTACCCTTCTGCAGATTGAGGATGAGACTTCTCCAGCTACACCTCCGGAGTTACTACAGAGACTACCGTCACGATCTAAACCGTCAAGTACCGTTAAAGCCAAAGATTGCGAAGCACCTACGATGGTTAAGCAACACGAAGAATCTTATGGTAGGAAAGAAGTACCTCATCAAGTTATTATTACAACAGATGCTTCGAAGACAGGATGGGGAGCATACATGAGATCCCACAGAATAAAGGGAGTATGGTCCAAGATGATAAGGAAGCTCCATATAAATGTTCTAGAGTTGCTAGCAGTCTACCACGCTCTAAAGCGGTTCAAACAAATGATTCTTGGGAAGTCAGTGAAAATCAGATCAGACAATTCCACTGTTGTTGCCTACATAAATCACCAAGGAGGGACAAAGAGTATCCTCATGTGCACTACAACCATCCGCCTCCTCTCTTGGTGCCAGTATCATTCAATTACTCTCAAGGCGGAACATCTCCCAGGAGTTATAAATTGCATCGCAGACAGCCTTTCCAGAGGGAAATCAGCCAAGATGATAGCTTACTCGGAATCAACTGTGGAGTGGCATCTCAACAGCCGTATATACCAGATGATTTTTCAAAAACTTTACAGGCCCATGGTAGATCTGTTTGCGAACAACAAAAATCACCAACTCCCAACATACTGCACGTGGCTGGAAACGGACGAGAAAGCCTGGGTGAGAGACTGCTTTACAATAAGTTGGGAGAACCTGATTGCATTCGCCTTTCCACCGATAACAATTCTGGCAAAAGTACTGACAAAGTTTCAGCAATCAAGATCATGCAAGATGCTGCTTGTAGCCCCATTTTGGCCACGTCAGGTTTGGTTTTTGAGGCTGGTCAGCATGCTGGAAGACCATCCAAGACTGATTCCTTTAAGGCAAAATCTATTGGTGGACGGAAGAAACAAAAGAGTGTCGCTCCAAAGACTAAAGTCTCTACACTTGACTGTGTGGCCTCTCTCAAGCTCGCCTTCAAACGCAAGGGCTTTTCAGAAGAAGCTGCCTCCCTGGCGGCGGGAGCACGAAGGAAGTCTACCTCCATTATCTACAATAGCCGACTTCGACGATTCAATGTCTGGTGCAAGAAACATAAGATTGATCCGCATACTGCCTCTGTAGGAAACGTGGCTAACTTCCTGACGTCTCTTTTTCAAGAAAATCTCCAGCCTTCGACTATTAGGAACTACCTGTCTGCCATTTCTACTATCCATGATAGCCCGGATATGATTAGAGAAGATAAGGGTCTCTTGGATCTCATTAAAGGAATGTTATATAAACGTCCAACTATTCGGAAACTCACTCCTTCTTGGGATCTTCCATTAGTCCTCCAATATGTAGCTGGCGAGCCGTTTGAACCCTTGGACAAAGCCACTCTCCTTGACTTGACAAGAAAGACAGCATTCCTCCTTATGGCCGCTTCTACCAGAAGGTGTTCCAAAATTCATGCGTTATCTACCGACAAGAAGTATATGAGATTCTCGGACTCTCACAATGTTACTCTACTTCCTCGTGCTGGTTTCATGGCCAAAACACAGACACTCAGTTATGCACCTCAACCTATAGTACTTCCAGAACTACCCAGTGTTACTGGTGATCCTGAGGATAAACGCTGGTGTCCAGTCGGAGCTCTCCGACATTATTACCACCGCACTGCCTTTTTGAGGAAATCTATGGATTCTTCAACTTTTGACCACCTCTTTATAACTACAACAAAACCTTACAAACCTGCAACAAAACAACATTATCACGCTGGGTCACTTCCCTCATCTCTGATGCTTTAAAAGTGAAAGCCTCGTCACTGGACAGTAACATCGCCCTTAACCCGCATGCTCATGAGATAAGAAGTCAGGCAACTTCTTGGGCTTTTCACTTAGGAGTGAACATTTCTGATATTATGGAAGCAGCAGGATGGAGGACGCCTACTACGCTTCAGAATATTTATATGAAGGACGTCCTTACAAGTAACCAAATCGTGGCCAAAACCATCCTGTCGGCAAAGCAGTCAGAGAAAGAGGAGGGATGCCATGCATCATCATTATAATATGCTCATAAGGTGAGGATTGCCGGTTTAACTTATCTGTACCTTGATATAGATGTGTTTAATGATATACTATGAGACTACCGGCTCCACTTCCTCCACCTAGTGACCAGTTTGGCAGTTATGCACTAGTTGGATCATTTCGTAATGTATTTAATGCAAAAAATAGAATATACTCACCAAAATTGTGAGATTGTTCTATTTTATACATGTATACTTACGAATGATCCAACTAGTAACCCTCATCCAGGCCCTTCCCCGCAAGTGGAGCCTTGGGAAGGTACAAAAATGAGCAAAGGATTCTGGATGCCAGTGACGTCATATGGTTGGGCGTACCGATGCTAGCATGGGACCGCTACTAGGCGTGGGCGCACCGAAATTTTTAATGTGGCAGTAGGGGTGTCTGATGGCTTTTGAGCACAAAAAATGCACTAGTTGGATCATTCGTAAGTATACATGTATAAAATAGAACAATCTCACAATTTTGGTGAGTATAATTTTTAGGTGTGTCTCATAAATCCAAACCATTATGTGATCGTTGAAAGTTGTCTTTTTGAATTATGCCCTAAATACGTCTGTACCTGTTTACATTTATCACAAAAATTAAATTTATTACAACCTAAAGCCCTAACCAGGCTTTATACCACAAAATATGACACTGTGAAATTTGTTGGTATCTTGTGAATTCATTGACAATTTTTGCCTTGTGCAAACAGTAGTGTAGGTATGAATAATGCTGTCATAATGTGATAACATGACTGTGAAAGACATTTTCACTGTACATCTGATGAAATTTAAAAACATGTTTATTTGTTTTCTTGGCTATCACAGGGTCCTTTTGTACACATTGCCAGTATTGTATCAACCATGCTCAGTAAACTAATAGTAACATTCAAGGGGATTTTTGAGGTAAGTAAAAAAGGCATGTTTTACCATTTAATATGTTTGATATAAAGGAGATTTACGTGTTTCATACATTGATGTGAGTACAAGAAGGCTCTGTCTGATTTTACCCTGGCGCCGCCCCTGAAAGACACTGATAATTTGATATCAAGAAGATCCTATCAACAATAGCTCCTTTTGTCACTGAGTTTAGGTGGCTTAGCTTGATGAATATTATGTCATTGGTTCCTGAGATGGTTCCTCAGGGGACTTAATGGGCCAAGAAACCATCTCAAAAGACATTGACTGAGGTATGAACATTTGACAACAATTTTAAGTTTCTAATCTTATATGTCTAAATACTTGGCATGAAGCAGCTTTATGAGAACCTTCTTGCACTTGCACAGAGATATATGTTTAGAATCCACAGAAAGTGAGGCACCCAAGATTAATGAAGTAGGTTTTAAACTGGTACTTTAAAAGTCCTCCCAAATGGTTGGCAAAGATCTGAAAAATAACATGGTAAATGTTCCTCTTATCATAACTTTTATTTGCAATTGGTGTAATATTATCAAGGTTAATAAGAAGTTTAGATTTTGGGGATTTTGTATATCACTTAACATTTGGATGCATTTTCACGAACATGTATCATTCATACTATTCAGCCTATAATATTGAATTTATTTTTCAAACTCTTTGTGGACTTTGTAAATTCTTCATGTATTCTCTTTAGTCCAGTGCTGCTTAGGAATTTTATTAAATTTCTCTCATTTTTGAAAATCCTATCATAGTTTCAGCATGTTTCTACTTATAATAGTTGGAAAACAGTAAGTAGATGTGAGGTGATATTGTTTGCATCTAAAAATCCCATATATTCTTTATGTAACAGAGTTGAAAACATGACTGTGGAATACTGTGAACATTTTAAGGCTGTAACACGAACAAATTATTTCCATGCATGGTGCTTAAGAAATACACGCACTTGCTCATTATAGATGGTATTAAAGTGACAGGAGGAGATTTTTTTATGAAACAAATTTCTTTCAAATTTCACTGGATCGGTTGTAGACCACCTACCAAGAACATTTCAAAGGTTTATTGGACAAACAGGTGCAAAAGAAAACCACAAACCTTGTTTTGAACTTGCCTGCTATCTTAATTGTTCCCCATAGAAAACTATGCTTTAACTTTCTGTCGTGCACGACAAACTACTAAATCATCATCTTATTGCATAAAGACGGCATATTCGGCTTATTCACTTCAGGTATGATGTAATACATTGGTAAGCATTCCAAATATGTAAAAAACCGGGGTTTGAGAAAAATTGGAGGCGCTTCTTCCTGGAATCTCCTCATGTCTCTTTAAGTGTCATCAGCACCAAATTCACTATAGTTAAGGCAAGTGCATAATTTAGAACCACTTCAATGCCATATGTTATTGGTCATAGGTAAGTGCATGTACTGTGAGAGGATTTTTTCCAAACCAAAAATCATTCCTGAACAGTACACATCCAAATGTCTACACATAAGTGTACACACTTATGCACTTAACCCCCATCCATTTTAATTCACTATTTGAATCTTATGTAAATTATTTAAACTGCCCACACTCTCCTCCTTTCACTCTTTTCCCTTTTCTCTCCTCCCTCTCATATCTCTCCCTCTCCTCTCTCCTTTTCTTTTTCTCCTTTCTCTTTTTCTCTTTTCTCCCTCTCCCATTCTCCTTCCTCTTTTTCATTTCACTTTTTCCCCTCTTCTCTCTCCTTCCCTCCCTCACCTTTCTTTCTTGTCCCATCTACCTTTCTTTCTTGTCCCATCTACCTTTCTTTTTCCGTTCCCCCTCATCCACACAAGCGGTTAGGGGCTGACCAGGTAATCCTATACGTGCAAGTCGCAGTTTAGCCAACTCTGAAATTCCATTGAGATCTCCAAGTCCAAAATAATAGATTACAATTTTACGTCAGTAGTGGGAATCGAACCCACAACCTTTTAGATTACAAGACGAGTGCCTATACACGCAGGCCACACAACTCGAGCTGGCAGAAGATAGTTTTTGTAATGTTTCAATAAATACAATAACGGAATAAAGAACACACATACCATAATCTTGACAAGGTTACCTGGTCGGCCCCTGTAGTCCATTTCTCCATCTCTGTGCAGTGATGTCATAACCTTGACGCAGCCTTTATGCACGCGTCAAGATATTCCATCTTTGTGCACACATGTAAAAATGCTGTTGCTTTAAGCCAACGTGCATGGTATACTGGTGCCACCAAATTTTGCGCTGACGTCACTGCACAGAGGTAGGGATATGGAGTATATATAGCCACTTCTCTATTCCACTCTTACTTGCCTAGCCTTTGTGTAGGCAATTATGTGCATGCTCTCACTTATCTCTCTCTCCCCCCTTTGTCTCTCTCTCTCATGCACCCTCAACTGTGCACTCTATGGAAATGGAACTTTATCTTCCTTAGTAATTTTTCTCCATCATTATTTTAATTGGAGTTATGTAATTTCTGTTTTCATGAACCATTTCATACTGGTTCTGATAAGTTTTAGCTTAAACATAACTATATAAATCAACATTGAATATTTAAAGAATTCCAAAACCCATTCAAATTAAAAACAGTTTGTATGCTTTCATACCTAGCAATGCTCTGTTACATTCAATCAGGTGGCCAAACATTTCTTTAATAAATTTTGATATTGAAGACAAAGAGAATGTTCCATTTCCTAGAATTCGATACCAAGTATACAGGCCTAGACCCAGGTTTAAACAAGGGTTAGTCCTACATGAGTGGTCCTTTTCCTCCTTTCAACATACTATGGAAGTTCGGGTGAGAAAATTCCTCATGGGTGGGCCCTTCCAGCCCATTCATGAGGATTTTTCTCGTCTGTTATGGCACACCTTCAGAGTATATTGAAAGGGGAAAAAGGACTAACTCCAGTTTGAACTTGGGTCAAAGGTTAGACTCCCTTTGAGAATACCAGCCACAGTGTTTATCATGTCATGTATTTAACTTATGATTGGAATATAAGGCCAAGTAAAAAAATATACTAGTTTCTCGTCCTCGCGCGCATGCTTAGGGCGCCGCTCAACCACAGGTTTTTTTTTCTTTTTATTCAATTTAAAAAACAATATTTTTCTCAAAATACGAAATCGGAGTAAATTCACATTTAGTTCGCAATTGTTCTCTTAGCAAAGTCTATTTTTAATATGCGTACGTCCGTTTGGAAGCAAAACATTACCTGTGATGTCTGAGAAAAGTAAGTCAAATTTGGGACAGCTTGATTGCCTTTGAAAGGACCATCAGCCTCTTGGATCGGCAATTAAAAAACAAAAAAAATGGCCCTCCTCTCCTTTTTCAAAAAGTTAGGAGGAGAAACAAGTTTTTTTTTTACTTGGCATAAGGTCTACACATTTCACTTTATTCATGTGTTTTGGTTTTAAGGTAATGGAGGAAAGATGTTTGGGATAAGTAGGAATTGTATCAATACATTACGCAATACCGTGTTAATAAACTGGAAATGATAAATATTGGCCATACCAATGAGATGGTGGCCTTTCACGTTCTATGTACTATGAATGTATCATTGGAACGTTGTATCCATTGGAATACGTATCATTGCTTGCAGATGTTTCAGGCCCACTTGGTAACATCCAATAACTTCCAAAGGCCTTGGTCTTAATTCAAAGCATGTTCAGGATTTCTATAACATGTAAGACATCATGCTATCATTTAAGGACAATATCAGTGATTTATTCCAAAAGAGTCAAAATATTTGAAACTCAAATATGCAGGATAGCTTAAAAGTGAATGATGAAGTTTGTAGAATCTCATAATTACTTTTTTACCACTGCAAATGACAGAAAAGGAAGAAAGAAAACAGCAGGGTCCAAGATACGAATCTCCTTTCAATTATGGTTGTCCGTACGGACAGTTAATGACTAAACTTGTGATTTGTCCTTGCTAGGTTGCGTCTGGTCTTATCATTTGTCATGGTATGTTAGGAAACCTTTACTTGTTACAGTATCATGCAAAAATCTTATTTTTTATATTTTTTCAATTTTTTTGATATCAAATTCACTGATAGTGCCTTATAATCTTTAAAGTTAACCTCAAGCAGCCAATAGTATACAAATTGAACTAAAGGACAACTACAGTAGTCAAAAGTAGTTAATGACAGAATTTGAAATTGAAACAAAACAGATGCTTCTGAATGTGAAAAAAAATAAACAGTTGTACCTGTTTTATGAGTGTGTGAAAGTTGAGTCTAATGAATGATATGTTCCTTTAGAGCACTCTGGACATAGTAGTGAACGTTGTAGACTCTAGTGATACATATATCAAGGGGTATGTGAATTGGCTGACGTATAGCATCAAATATGTTCATTGCATCATAGTGTAATATGTGTATGATTGTTACTGGTTGCCAAGTAAACGGATCCCTTATCACTGATCTCCCCTGGCCGGCTAAAATCGTATACTAGCGGCGGGGTGAGTATAATTGGCGGTATTTGCTATTCCTGTGGGAATTGCATGGCACGTACTTAGAGATGCCAAGTGTTCAAGGTAACTGTACCAGCTATTTGAATATAATGTTGTTATCTATTATCAATATGCTCTCTTGGATCAAACTGATGAAATGTGTACTTTTGGACTCACTTTCAGCCTCATTTGATGAAAGTTATGATCCTAAAACAATTAACTTTATGGTTTGGAGCTTGGATCAAAATCCCTGTGATGATTTCTTGAACCTTGTCATTTGGCTCATACCACTGGTAAGTCTGGTCCTGTGCTTTATTTGTCTGGTCCCTACATCCTAATACTTATCTGACAGGTCTTTTGATGGGGGGGTGAATTTAATTTGTCGGAAATTAATAATGGACCAGGGTGTTCGGAATCAAGGTCAAAGGTCATCTAAGGTTTGTTTGCTCGGATCTTGCAAGTTTATCTGCAGTTATTTTTTGAACATTATGAAGTGAGTTTGGCAGTATAAATTGACTGTGAGCAGATTATTCCACACTGGCAATGATGGAGCTATGTGAGAGATTATCTTCTTGACTGCACTAATTATCTTCAAGAACTTAGTAAGCCGTATACACCTTTGTTCTACACAACTTGTCTTTACTGGCTCTTCTTATTTTTTTGTGTCAAAAAAAGAGCCATAAGTGTGAGAGCTGACAACTTTCATGAAAACACACACAAAAAATCCTTTTAGCTAAGAAGTATATATAGGTGCATGTTCCGATTGTCTTTGGGACCCCCCTGATTTACCCGGAAGTAGTATCGATTTTGATATCAGATGAAAGGTCGTATTTTTCTCATTGTCGTCCTGAAATTTGAGCCCTCAAATCCATTTCATTCCCAAGATATAAACAAAAAAACGCCGTTTTAGTGGTTAACCATCAATATTAGCAGAGTATTGAATAGGGCTTTGCAACATGCATTATTGCGTCTACCATCAAAACCGCAATGTTGTTTCCCACGGTACTTGTTGGGGAGTATGTGCAAGTGTCAGGCTCTAATATCAAGTAGAGAAAACAATACACATAAATCGGAACAAGTACCTTTAACCTAATTTTGTAAAAAAATTAAATCTAATATCAACTTTTTGAAATACACATAGTTGAAGTGAGGCATGTTTTTACCGATTTGTGCCAAAATGGACCTATGCATTGCATGAGTGCATTTCTGAATCACATTTATGAAAACACAGAGTACATTGTTTATGACTTGTGTTTGGAAAAAAAAATAAAATAAAGCAAGCTAATGGTTTGATTAAGCTATTTAGTATTTTTTGTGTCACATGCAAGAATTGCAGAAGGCACATAGGGATTACTCTGGTTGTATGTCTGTGTATGTGTCTGTGGTCAAAATGTTAACCCTTAATATATTGCATGCCGTATGAGTAAGGGCTACGATGATGTAACTTAGTGGAAAGGAGGGGTCAGGGTGGGGTTTTATGTTGGTGACCTCATGTGACCTTGGTGACCTCATGTGACCTTTAGCCCCATTCACAAACCACGGCGGCAGACGACACTCGCGGTACGGGGACCGCGATGTATTTTGTTATTATATTTGCACTCTGTTGTTTGGGATCTTCTACTAAATATTGATGGACTTGCAATGTTTTTAACATTGAATCATTTATCTATAATTGGCCACATCTGTCTCTCTGACTCTCTCTCTCTGTGTGCCTGTCCGCCCTTTTTCTCGGAGGTGGGTGGGTGTACCTTGGGCTGGGCCAGATCAAGTTCAACTGGTTAGCAGTTACGCGCCCCATAGTCCGGGTAATCGCAAAAAAAAAAAGGTTTTCAAACAAGTAGTGCTTTAAAAAAGCCAGGTGATCACAAAATAAAGCCTCATCAGGTATGAGAGATGTTTAACATATCACAAGCGTATATTTTTTTGAACCTATTGTCTTTTTTTCTGAATTGAGTGTAATCCTGACTTTTCCCCTAAAAAAATAGACCGGGATCATTTTACAGTCATTTGGCAACCTGGGGGTACCCCTTCAAAATGTGTTCAGTTAGCATTTTGAAGTGAAACGATCCCAGTCTATATTGTCACGCAGTATCCCAGTATATAATAACACTCATCAGAATAAACATGTCATTTTTTTCTTGACACTTGATCATGTACGTGAGTTGCTTGGGCTAATTAACATAACTCCAGCTCCTTAATGTTGAATAATTTATGTTAATTGTTTTAGGTCCCAAATGACTTGGCATCTCTATTGTTTTGTTGGTGTTATGTTGGTGTGTAGTTGGTATGAAATTTTCAGCTTGCACAAAACAAGCCAACAACCCCAACCTGTTAACACCTAGACATGGTCACGTCAACAATATCCCTAGAAGGCATGATTGTTTTAAATTGTTCAAAATTCATGTCAGCAATTGGATAAATACAACCTCTAAACTTGCTTAAAAACAATTCCAGTAATGCTGATATAATGTCTCCCCTGGAGTCAGTGACGTCATGCGTGTGCATTTTCAAACCGCCTTTATACGCGCACATGGGTATGTCAGCGCCTTGAATCAACACCCACATGTTAATGCTGTGACTACTACATAGCACACTGACGTTGCTGACTTGAGGACGGTAAATGCAATATAGGTGAGGAATTTCTTGGGGTTGGCATCAGTACTTTGCTGATCTCTCCTTTAAGATTCTGGCTCTGTATGATCAATATGAGGGTTCACTTACAGGTTTATGCATCTCTCATCAAAACCACAAGTTTTTTTTCTCACAAATCTTAACTCTGGGTGTATTTGAGTATTAGGCTCTTATATGTATCAAAACAGTACATTTAAATTGGAACAGTCACCTTTAAATAGCTTCAAAATCTTTTCCCTGGGACTTAAGATTTAAATATATAGGAGTGCTGTGATTGAAGTAGTTCAACTCTAAATATATAGTATGACACTAGAGTACTAGAATATATTCACTGGCTAAAACTGGTAACACACAAGCTAATTTTAGCCTAGCTACAATATATAATCTTGTAAATTTACATCACATCACTATTTTCTCTCAATGAAGTGAATTTCATGCACGTAGTTATCTTGAATGCATAGAGAGAAAGTATTGCATGTAATCAATGCAACACCATTGGACTCTGAGAAATTAAAATTTGGTTTAATTTATTGAGAAGAATCATTGGCCTTTTCCCCTGTATTTCATTGTTTTTGTTTTATCTGAACTGTGTTCTGGATGAGACAGGTATAGAAATCATTTTCGTGTTTGTCTTCATGGGTCAACGGTCACATGCGCCAATTAAAGGGCATTCTTTAATCAACATTTCTTGATCCACAGCCTCATCTCCAACTTACCTAAAAAGAAGTTGAGATTTTTTTTTAGCATTTGAACCATTGGGGTACTTATAGACTAGTATGTGTACTTAATTTTACATGCAAATTTGATCTACTCTGAAGGAATCCATCATTTTGTATTTCCTGTCTGCAAATTAACTTTCAACTAATATCAGACAAAATTCCCATTGAAATGTACACAGAATTCTGAACTTTGCAACCTTGGTATTCAAGTGCAGTTTTAAGACTTTGAATCCAAATGTTAACAATGAAATTGAAATCAATAATTATTATCATCTTATTAGCACCTGGTCTAGGTATGGACCAAATTTCAGCTTGGTGTCTTGTTTGGTAAGGAATTTATAATACTTTAATTATCCTAATTGAATTATATAGCAAAGTTCAGGTTTCCTGTGTGTTTCAGTGGGAATTCTTTCAAACTGAATTACATGAAGTATGGCTTTTTGAAGACCAGTTACTTGTAGAAGGCACTTAGACACCACAATGAAACTTTGCAAAAATATTAAGCAAGGATTCCCCTCAAACATATTTCAAGCAGAATTTGGTGCAGAATATCTGACATTGGTTTTTAGGGGGGGGGGCAAGTCAAGGTCAAATTGGACATTACTTTTTGCAACAGCTATATCTCTTCCAACGAAGCTGAAGTATAAGATTTATTACCCAAGTACCTTTTCTGCTGCAAATTTGTTTTTCCGTGTAACTTGGAACCTCTCCTAGCAATTAACATGCACACAGAGTAACTTAACAATAATCGTCCGTTGTAAATTATGAAGAGCTGCACTTAAAGCGGCACTGGCACATTTTCACAAAATATTAAATTTCTTCAATTTGTTCTCAAATGATAGTCTAGGCCATTGGAAGAACAGAGATATATTTTGCACATAAAAATAACATACCCAAAACAGATACGGACATTGATATGAGGATAAAGACATCCAGGTAATTTGTAGGCCAACTTTTAAGTTTTCCATAACTTTAATCAACAAATGTGTATATTACATGAATATTTTTGACTCGTACTCACTGATATTAAAACCACAAAGGTTATAGACCGGTCAAACAGTGTGCATAGCGTGAGAAACAGCATACGGAGTGTGTGTGTTCTTGTGTTAAAAGCCATTTTCGTCGTCTGCTGAATTAACGTCGCTGGCGACGTTAAAATTATAAAATCGTTCCGTTTACCCCCTAAGGAACTGATTTGTCTTTTATCATTTTGGGTGAGGGCTTTTTGTATATTTCATTCATTCATTCTTTATTTTCCATAAAAAACATACAAAATACAACTGGGTGAACGTAATACACACATATTAACATAAGAATACACATTTTATGGAGGAAGTGGTCGAAAGGCCAGTAAGGCCAGATGTAACCACCACCTTAAAATTAAATTGTACATTACATATTAAACACAAGGGCAAAGAAACTATCACACAAGCAACACACAAAGACAAGTTCCAAAATCAATGATAGAAAGAAATTAAATATGATTTATATTGATTTCGAAAGTGTTTATTTGAATTTGAATTTTTAAATTGATCACTCAGGGAGTTCCACAAGATTGGGCCTGCTGTTCTAATTGATTTATCACTGAATACCATCTTATTTCTTGTTGGATTAAAATTATTCATGTTTCTTGTGTGATAGTTATGGATATCGGATCTCATGGTGAAAAAATCATTAAATGAATTTGGCAATAAGTTTGCAAAGTATCTGAACATAAATGAACCCACTTCTAGTTTATACACATCATATATATTTAAAACATTATAAAAGCTTTACAACCATGCAAAAATATCAATTTTGAAAAATCTTGAGGGCGCACTATTTTTCAAATGTGCCAGTGTCTCTTTAAGTCTATCGGGGTCAATTTGTACTGGAGAATATATGAAAGGTCAAGAAATGGTGCAGATTTTTAAAACAGTATTTTTAATATTCTTCCTGAGAAATACTTGAAACCAGCCAAAAAATCATTACTTATTACTTTAAATGCCCTCAAGTTGATACTTGTGTATGATAAGTGTAACATCTGCCTGCAGCATCATTAAAACAAAGTACATAATATGAGACTACTTGCGTTACAAGCCTGGTATATAGCCAGGGCGTATTTTAATACTTTGTTACATTGGTTCAAACAAAAATAATCAGTCTTATAAAAGATGTTACATATGTTAAACTAGAATGCAATGAAATTCCAAGTACAAATATTTCCCAATATGGTGGCCATGCCCATAACATTTATTCAGATCAGATGTTATAGCTGTTTTTATGAGGGTGCATGATACAAGCTACTGTAAAAGTGGAAATTTTCGCACTACATTAATTTTCGCGCTTTTCGCACGCTTCTGAGCTAGCGCGAAATTAAAAACCCGCGAAAATGTTTATTTTGTGTGTAGGTCTATGTAGGATAGCTGAAAAGAGCGAATTTAAAAACAGCAAAAGCCTGTTTAAAAATCACTGAAACGCGAAAAATTACACACGCGAAAATTATCACTTTTACAGTACATTAAGGTGTCATCCCTTCATATTCCCTAAAATCTGAGGTACAGAAGTATCTTCCTTCCTTCCATATGCATGATTACTACTCGAATGATAGCATCCCTTTGTGTTTTGAATTTGTTTATTTTAAAATAACAAACTGACCCATTTTGTATGTCTTTACTACTTCTGAGACTCACCCTTCTTTTCTGAATCATATTCATAATTACTATTGTTGTTACTTTTTATCCCCTGTAGTGAAAGGTTACTCTCTAAATGCAAAAGAGTGAATTTCACTCTTTTTTAAAAGTGAACTACAGGGCCCACTTGAAAAGAGTGAATTCACACCTTCAAAGAGAACACTTTTTGGCTCAAATTTACTCTTTTATAATTAAACAAATGATAAAATGATATCATTTTTGTCATTATCAAAGATCAAATTTGCCCAAAGTGTTCTGTGAAAGTGTTTGAAATTTCACTCGTTTCAGAGTGGGCCCTGTAGTCACTCTAAAAGAGTGAAATTTGCTCTTTTGCATTTAGATAGTATGGTCTTTTGTAGAGTCCAATTCATTCGAGCCCAATTGAGCCTTTTGACTTTTAATGGTTGTTCTTTTTGCTACCAAGCTTTATGTGCATAATACTTGAAAATGTACCAATTGTTAATGTCACCTTGGCAATTAAGTCGTTCCTTATACATATACAATGTTTCCCCCTCAGCAGCCCTGCAACTGCCGTTGAAAAAATGTTGTATTTTATTAAAATTAGCTTCTTATATACGTGGCAGATTAAATAACATTTGGGTCTTAAATTGATAAAGAAAGTAGAGGCATAGCAAAGGGTTGGGCACACCACGTAATTTTTTGTTGTACCTTGGTGGGCAAGTCGGTGTTTTGTGTACATGGTCATGGTCCATCTGGTCCTTCCCGCCAGGTTTGCCTTTTTGATGATTGTAAAATGTACACATACACCGTCACTGTAGTGCTTTAACGATGACACCAAAAGAATCTGGTAGGGTTAGTGGTTGTCCGTTTGAATTGCCATTTCACGCACATCATGTTTGTATTGAAATCAACAAGAAATCATTAAAACAATACTTCATAGTGCATATATTATAATTGAAGCTTTTATCCACTGGAATAAAGATTATCTACAATTAAGGCACTACAGTGATTTGCTGAATCAGAAAATTGACAAAAAAAAACACAAAAAACAGATTTTGCATATATCTGTAACAAGTATGACATCTTTACATTCCTGTAAGTAATAAGACCAAAAGCACCTACTAAGGACAAAACAGATGTTTTAGTCATTATTGTGACTTACTACAACAAACAATTGAATGGAATTCATATCTTTGAACATCTAAAAATAACAAAAAAAGTTCAAAAAATAACGTAGTATGAGATTTCTACAGACTTATTCTTCACTTTTAAGCTTATTCCTGCAAATTTCAATATTTTGACTCTTTCCGGTGGATCACTGATATGCTTTGTGTTTCCTAGCCAGTATAGTGCCAATGTCTTTTAAGAGAAGGATTTCAGTTGGGTGTAAACCAGGTGAACAGATTAAATTCTGGAGGGTTTTTCCTGAAGGTTTTTTTATTTTGGAAGGGTCGTTTGTCCTAACATACTCTTCCATTGGAAGTCCATTTATCTAAGGTGTTCTTTTCAAATTGTCATTTACTCCAAAAGGTTTTACTCTGAGGGCAACGGGCATGTTTTGGTGAAATTAAAATGTAGTGGCTTCCAATCCTAGGGTTTTAGCTCAAAGGAATGTCTGTCTGAAATTCTGACATTGCCTCTTTGGACTGAAACTAAAGTGGAAGAATAACCTTTTGGAACAAACCTCTTGGTTAGGGTTAGGTTGTGGCTTTATCTCAGATTATGGTGTCTGCGTATTGCAAAAGTTTTTTCCTAAGGTTACTAATTTATTTGACGGAAGTTGTTTAATTGTGACAGAATTTGGATGGGAGGCCCTGCTAAAGTTATTATTTCTTGATGGCATGGTTGCCCTTTTAAAATGTTATGATATATTGTGAATCTTCCTACAGATACCAAAAATATGGCATTCACTATGGCTACTATAGATAATTGGTTAAAAGTTACAAAGGGCGAGGAGTGAGTTGGCTAATGTTTACCATTCATTCGCATGATCCGTCCTTGACAGGTCACATTAGCAGTATGGTTATGTTGTGTTTACAGAATTGGAATATATACATTATGATTTTACATGGTAAAACCTTGCTGCTATTGTAGTATTACAAGTAAAGAGACCCAATCTGCATACTTTATTAGTAATTTTAAAAAAAAAATGTTACACAGTTCCTATTCTACTCCAAGGGGTATCGCAAACTAATATCGTATCGTGGAATAATTAAACGCAAAAAGTTATATTTGTTTCACCTTAAATTGAAATAGGGGTGCCCTATGGAAAAGTTAAACTCGTTAAACAATTAACCCATTAATAGAATTATTTTCCCCCATTTTGTGGTAGGTTTCTGGGCCCTTATGTGCTTTCGGTCTTATATCACAGGTAAAATAATGACAGGTTTTAAGCATTTTGTCATTCTTCTGCAGTTATTCAGATTTGTTATCTCATACACACAGAATGAATCCAGAAACAGTGAGATGCTTGCAGCTGCATGTGCTATCTATAGGAGTGGCATGTAACTTTGCTGCACCAATTGGTGGTGTCCTTTTCAGCATAGAGGTAACATCAACATACTTCGCAGTAAGGAACTACTGGCGAGGCTTTTTTGGACGCAGTGTGTGGTTGCATAATCGTCAGATTGTTGTAGCTGTGGGAATAAAGATGAAGGTACATATATAATAAGCCTAAAGCTTGACTTAGAGATTTCCCGATGAGGGCGCACTCAAACAAATCATGTTTTTGCAGAAACTTAATGCTTGTCCATTATTATCTTATTTAAAGAACAAGCTCAAATCAAAGTCCTCCATGTAGAAAATCACAACTTTGTATAAAAATTTGAATTTGAATTTTGTTAATCGGTATCCTATGGCACTGCGTACTGTGAATAAATGTTTTTAATGCAGAAAAAAATAAAAGCTGACTCATCTCTAACTGGGAAATTAAGCCTATAGGAACTATCTTTAGTATAGATGGCTATTTAATTACTGCCACAAAAATATTTAAATCTTGAGTCAGCTTTAAGTAAGCTTTGCAGAGTCTTTGATATGAAACATGCGTTCTCTCCTTAGTCACTTTTTCAACCAAATACCTTGAAGTGTTTTGTGTGGGTGTCCAAATACTTACGCAAACTTGTGCTGTTGACAACCGTCCCTCTTTGTATGGAATCATCCCTATTTTGGGAATCTTAAGTTGGAAAAAAATAATATTCCACTTATGAAGTGTCAAACAAAGGAAAAAACTCAGGGAAATCTTGAAATATTGCCAAGAAAAAAGTCCTGAAATATTCCCAGGGTCCATGGAAGCTTCTTCCTGGCATTTTGTTTAGTTGTTCCAGATTGACTCTGCAAAGATTGGCAGCCTCCCCCCCCCCCAACACACACACACACACAGAAAGTGGGCCAGAAAAAGTTAAAAGAGAATTTCCACATTTGCGTAGCTCATTGCTGAAAAAATTAATTGCCGAAAAGTCCTGAAATATTTCCTGGGCTCCGAAGCTCTTCCTGGCATTGGGTTTTAGTTGTAGATTGACTGCACAGATTGACACCCCCCAAAAAAAAGTGGGCCAGAAACACAGTAAAAAGATAATTTTTTTCTCGCCTGAACTTTGTTCGAAAGAACTGGAATCACTTTTATGTCTGTCTGTTGTCTGTCTGTTGTCCGTCCTCTGTATGTCTGTCTGTTCGTCTGTCTATCTGTCTGACCGCGTCAGTGTTCAAGTGCTGTGTCGATTTATCTGGAGTTCCTTATGGCTACGATGGTAACTGGTGGAAAGACGCGGGTCCATGAGTTCTCGACCTCGACATGATTCGATTTTGGGCGTTGTAAAATATGGTAATTAAGTAATCTAATTTACCATAATTTACGAAGAATTTTACCCGCAAGGCTTGTGTACAAGTTTTTGGAGGTCCGTAAGGCGTATAATCTTTTTTTATATATAATGATGTAAATTGGTGGAAGGGAGCGGGGCTGAGGCGGGTTGGAGAGTTCTTGAACTGATTAAGTGCGGGGCGTATTTCAGCCAAATTAAGTATGCAAATGAGCTAATTAATATGCACAAATCAGCGTTAATTCGCTTGTAATTTTGAAAGGTGACATCGGATAGGAATGCCTTCACTGCCATGAAAGCCCTAATCACATGCGGGCATCTTTTCTGCCATAGGTTGGAAAGCCGAGATAGTGCGGCAGATAGCTATGCAAATGAGCTAAGTACATAGCATTAAGTACTGTATCTCTGCAAAACGGTCCCATAGGCTGGGCAAACTTCCTTCTCACAATGAATGATACATGCCGTTTGCATCTTTTGTGTGAATACTAATTGGATCACAAGTGCATGTGGGCCGATTAAAGGGGTCATTGTTTGATACAATTGATCTAATTAAACATGCGTAATTGCTGTATCGCTTAATGGTACATTGGATATGCAAACTTCTGCTACATGAGACCTCTATGCCGTACATCTTTTTGTGAATCACAATTGCGGTCAAAGTGCCACATTGGGTCAATTATTAAAGGGGCATTGTGAACAATGATCTAATTTTAAAAATATGCGTAATTGCTGTATCGCTTAAATGGGACATTGGGATATGCAAAATTCCTTCGCTCATGGACTATTATGCGGTACATCCTTTTGTGTGTGAATCATAATGGTGGTCAAAATGCATGTTGGGCATTAAGGGGCATTCTTTATTATTTTAAAATGCCAACCCAATTTGCTCAGGTTTGTCAATGTTCAGTGTGAAATACGACACCTTCAAAAAGAATTTGATTCAGGGAGTTTGTTACCTTACAATAAATTAGGTCAGCAGGTGTTTATTTGGCATATATGGCTGGGTGTGATTTGGGGTGGTTACAAAACAAGAAGACTTATAAGGGGGTGGGAGTATAAGTATACCACAACAAAGGTATTTAACATCAATATCGTTGAGATCAGTGCCCTGTTTTTGGGTCTTGCCAGCTGTTTACATTCTTGGAAAATGTGGAAATACGCAAAATTGGGAAATTCAAAACTTTTGAAAATCGTATGTCACTCCAAATTTCAAAGTGGTGGACACCTGATTTTTTCCAAAAAATAGTGTTGCCACATTGAATAAATTTTCATATTTTACTAAATTTAGTTGAATTTTAGGGGATTTTTGCTGACTTGTCATGTTAATATCTCCCACAATGGAAAACTGTGTGTGACCCCCCTGAGGTGGTGTTCAAATGAAAAGCAGGAAAAAAAGAATACTATAAATGCAAACATGGGGGTGCTACTCATAAAACATCTCTTGGTTATGATCATGTTGGGGACATTTCAAGATTAATATCTCCCCAACGACCGATGATGTGAACATCTATGGTCTGGTTTACAATGAAAGAGTGAGAAAGTATAGATACTATAATGCAAAACCGGGGGTGCTAACTCCTAAACGTCTCTTATTTTGTGCTCACTGTGGGGGAACTTTTCAAGATTAATATATCCACAACGGAAGATGTTGTGATCCCTAAGGTGGTGTCCAATGAAAGAGTGGAGGTATAGAATATATCAAAAATGAAAACCCGGGGGGGATACTCCTAAACATCTTAGTTATGCTCTGTTGAGGACTTCTCCGAATTAATCTCCACAGGGAAAATGTTGTGACCCCTATGGTGGTATCAAATGTAAGAGCAGGATGTAAAGAGAATACTATAAATTGAAAAACCAGGGTGGTATCCTAAACATCTCGACTTATGCTCGTGGGGGCGGTTCAACTGTCAAGATTAATATCTCCACAATGGAAATGTGTGACCACAGGGTTTGTCAAATTGAAATGGTGGGAAGTAAAACAAGTTGAGAAATTGGAGTTTATATGGCTTGCACAACTTTTTGGGGACACCCGGGAATCGCACAGTTGCACCTCTGGGTGGCTGCTTTTTGTCTTACAGTTAAGCGCGAAAGCAGGCGAGACTTGGTGGTTCGAGGAGAAGAAACCGCTTGTTGCATTTCAACATGCTCAATGTTTAAAAAAAAAAAACATTTTCCAAAGTATGTTGAGCCAAATTAAATTTTTTCTATTCAGGTTAATGGATGGGTGTGTTTGCTATCTTCCTCTATAATTCTTACTTCTTGGCCTTCCTTTTATTCCCCTCTCCTCCCCAACCGGTAAATATCCTCCGCAACTTGCACTCTCTACTACCCACAACCCGGACAAACCCTAGCCCTTCCCGCGCGTACTGTGTATTCACCTCGGCACCATCCCTTCTGTGGCTCGCCGCGTACACCTCCTCTTTCCTCTGTTTCCCTTACCTCACATCCCTTCCTCCCCTCCAAATTCAATCCACCCTCACGCTTCGTCCCCTACGTACCCCTTCCCCCCATCTCTTCCCCCTATTTCTGTTCCCTCTTGGCTCCTGATTTCTCCCCATCTCTACCCCGCTTTCTTCTCGTCATCTTACTTTATTTCTGATTTCTTTTAGTGCTCCTTCCCCTTCCTGTCACCCATCTTCTCAGCTATCCTTTTCTCCATCGCTCGCATTTTTGCTGTCCTGTTCTTGCTCCCCTGTTTTTGTGTCGTCTTCCCCCCTTTTTCATTTTCCCTCTTCACCTTTCCCTACCGACATTTCTGCTCGGCCAGATATCTCCTTTCCATTCCCTTTCCTTTCTTCAATCCCTTTATTCTTACACTTTGCCTCCGGCTTACCCAACCCTCCGAGATTGCATTCCTTCTATCCCTCACTTCTCACATTCTGAACGCTCCTTCAAGGATGCTACCTGCCCACACCCCCACACATCCTTCCCTTTCTCTCTTTCCTGCCCTTCTTCCGGCTCCCCTCTCCTGTCGTCTCCCCCCAACGCCATTTTTTTCCCTCTTTTCTACAACCGCATCTGCGCATTTCCTCTACTCACCCCCGCCCCCCACTGTAACCTCCGTATCTGTTTCTTCCCCACCGTTACCCTTCGCCTCCCCGTCCTCCATCGCACCTCCAGCCCCCACACCATCTTCTGCTCGGCCCCCCTCACCCCACCCGCATATGAGTCGCCCCCCCTCCGTCCTGGCTCCCCAATCCCCACTTTCATCTCCTCCTCCCTCTACTTATACTCGTGATCTCACTCTCGACCCTATGCTCCACCTCATCTTTTCTCCTAACTAACCTTTCTACTCCTTCATACCGTCCGTTCTTTTCGGCGTCTCGCAATCGCCACCCCTTACTATTCTTCGGCTCCCCAACCGATCTTCCAACCTAACTCATACCTTCTTCTCCTGTCTTAGCCTCACCATCTTTTCGTACCCCCATCCGTTTGCCCACTACGCGCCTGTCGATACCATCATTATCCTATCCCTTCCGCTTTTCGTCTCTCCTACACCCTTCCTCTTGAATTATTTAATCCTTCTACCCTTCTTCTGTCATCCTTTCCTGTTCCAACGTCCCACCTCCCCCCTCGCCTCTGGCTGACGATCTTATGCCACTTCCATCTCCTCTCGCAACTCTACTTTCTTTACCTCGGATATACCTTGTCTCCTCGATAACTAAAAGCTTCTCCCTTCCATTCTGTGTTCCAGTTCACCACCTCTTATTTTCACCCCAATCTATATTTTCCTTCTAACTCGCAAGATTACGCCCCCCTGCTGTTGGTCCCCCCCCAATCCCCACTCAAAATTCATCCCGCCCCCATTATTTACTCCGCTCAGCACACTTTACATGCTTAACAATGTCCACTTTGTTCATACCCCTGTTTTCCCGACCCCTCACCCCACCATCCCCTTCGATGTCTCTCCTACACCCCTTAGGCTAGCTCCTTACCTTTACACCTCCCATTCCATTTTATCTCCGTGCCAAAACGCTTACGTTGACTTTTTCCAGTCAACCCATCCCTTCTCTCGAATCTCCACAGATCTGCGTCCTAGTCCCGGAGTCTTCTATCCCTTCCTGAAACGTCTTATTTTCTCCCCCTAACTTTCCGCGTCTATTCTCTTCCTAGCTTCTTGCCCAGCAACTATTTATCTCATTTCCGAGTTGACCTTCTCCTTACTTCATCCTTTTCCTGGTCCGATTTACCCCACCTACCACCCTACATGACATACACCGCGCACTCTTCCCCTCGACATCCTTTCCAACCACTTTTCTTTGCTAATTTTTCACTTAAGCTTACTTCGCTTACCGATCTGTACTACTCCTCCTTCAACCCACGTATGCTTCTTCATCCACTTTCTCTTACCTTCTCTCACCCTTTCCCCTCTCCACTCAAGTTCCCTTGCCTTTATCTCTCCTTCCTTCACTTATGCACCCCCCAGCCTTTCCATCTAAACCACTTTCTCTCTGCGCCCCAAATCCCTCTTCTCAGCCTTTTCCCTTTTTGGAGTTTTTTATTTAGGCACTCATCCGTTTGCTGCATTTCCTTCCTCGGACCTTCATCTCCCACTCTTCCCTTTCATTATTCCCCGATCCCTTTATTATTTCTCTACTCTCCCAAGTTCATACTCCTCTTCCTTCATTCCTCATTCCCGGTTAAGGCAGTCCCCGCCTACTTCCTGCCCTATCACCTTCCTCCCCCTTATCTCAGATACTCCCATCATCCATCATTTCATAATGTCACATGCTTTACCTCTACTCCTCAACTATTCCTCACTTTCCAACCGGTCAGTTCCCCCGACCAGGTCGGAGCTTGGACTCCCCTCTTACTGTCGTTTCATTCTCTAGCACTAGGGGTGCCGGTGGCAGGTTGATGTATTTAGTCCCCCTGGCCGACCTTAACTCTATGGCAGCCCCCCCCGCACACCCCTCGCTTTCCCCGATCGAAGGGCTTTTGTTTATTTATCTGCTTACCCCCACCCAACCCTCTTACTGTTTTGACGATTGTATCACCCCTCCCTCTCTCTTAGTTTCCCCGTCACCTGTGTCGTGAACTCCCCACGTTTTCTTCGACTTCAACCTACCTCCCTTCACTTGCTCGTGCATCCTCACCACTCCGTCCCTTCTCCTTCGCTTCCTAACGCTCTCTTACGCGACACGATCCATGCCTTTAGCACCCTTATACCCCTCATCCCCCTGCACCCGACAATTCTCTTCCCTCATTCCTACCCATCCTCTCTTTCGTTCTCATCTCCCATCTACCCATGTCCTACCCCCAGTCCTTCTGTAGCTCCCTTACCTGACTGACCTGGCCTCCGTCCGTCCCTGTTTACTCCTTCCCTCATCACCACCCCTCTACAGTTCGACCACCATATTTTACACCTACTCCACCGCTCAGCTATCTCATGTTCTCGCCCTAACCTCGTTCCTGGTGCATCCCTTGCTTCTCATCCCCACTACTGTCATTCGCTCATTATATCCCTACCCACCTTCAGTCTACCCCTTCCCGTTTTAGTCCTTGCGTCAGCCTCCAACCATTCCTCGTTTTATCTACGCCCTTTCACATTCCTCTGCGTGTTTCTATGTGTGTCCCCCCCTAGCCTTCCTTCGACTTATGCGACGTCTATTCCCTGTCATCACATGCTATGCTTATCCCCCCCTACCTTACATCGATGCGCTCCATCATGCCATTCGTTAGCTTTGCTCCACACGCGATTGCTCCGGCGCTCAACACTCCGTATCTTTAGTATGGGGGGTCCACAAGTTTATAACCTCAACTTTTCGCATCTTAATCCTGAGGCTGCCAGGGTGCACTAGACCGAATTTGTTCCTGGCCAAGAACAGACCCACAGAATTGCTTACTGCTGCAAGAGGCGTAAGTGTTCGTCCCCAATGGCAGTTCTTCCCATACAATCTTTGCACTGGTTATACTTGAATTTATAGGTGACAAAACGTACCTAAATGAACAGACTCGTCTCAATTTGCAATTTTGTCTATATAAACTTGTGGACAACCAGTGCAAAAATTGTGTATGGGAAGAACTGGCATGTGTGAAGAAACTATTACCGCCTCTTTCTTTATGCAGCGTAACCAGTCATTTGAGATACTCTCACACAACAATGCTCATGGAGAGTATCATTAAACTGAAAACCATTTTAAAGAAACTTTTTGTGGAAGTAATTAAAACCGGGTGGTTATACTCGATTCGTTCTGATATAGGACCTTGGGAAAAGTTTTCGGGTATATCCATTGGGTGAAATAGGGTAGAAGCAGAATATATCCAAGAAGCCGCGTTGCTGCCTAACAATAGAAGTGACTTGAAAGGAAAAAGGGCCAAGTACAAAACTTAATTGTATTTTTCTTTTCTGAATGGAACTTTGTACAGTTGTAATACAATAAGATTTATAAATCATTCACAAACAGACGGTGTTAGGAATTACAATTAATCTTCACATCTTACGTACTTTGTGGAGCCATATTAAAAGAATTTGTAAAAAAATATGAGCACTATAACAACAATATCTTTATACTGTACAGCCTACAATGTTCCTAATGAACATGGACAAAGTAATTCCCGGAAATTCTTTCGATAAAAAGGTTTATTTTAGGCAATGTTTAATTACAAAGGTGTGATTTGCATTTCAGGTATGTATGGCCATGGTTTAATTCCAAATATTTTATTCCAACGTGCTGTAACTTCTTAAGAACTAGTTGGAACATCTATGAGGTGTTACGGTTACGTTGACCAAGGCCAAAACCCCTCAAAACTACGGATTCAAAAACTAATGAATAACTAGACAATACACTGTGAAATTGATTATTAAATTTTAAAAACAAAGATCTTATTTTAATTGTGTGTGCTAAACCAATATATTCAAACATCAATTAGGTATCAATAATCAAAGAGGAAATATAATTAAAGTTGTTAATTAATGAACGTATAAAATTACTACCCGTGGTTGACGCGACGTGGGCTGTAGCAGCACGATTACTATTAAGATGCAGAACTTACCACACAGTCCTGGCGGAATATTCCGCGCAAAGCTTCCATTTGCCAATAGTGGGACGTTGTCCCAGAGACTTGTCTTATGAAGACAACCCAGCTCATAATGGACTCCCGATACTCGGAGGTCGACTAAATATAAAAGTCCAAAAGTGCTGTGCTTGTTATCCTTGGATGGGATAACTCCGACGGCCACGGAATACAAAACCGAAGCCGGCTACACAGTCGGACGATTATTGGAGCTGAGACAACTATGACAAGTCCACTACGGAAGACAGTATAGAACTACTACTACTGAAAAATACGTCACTAGACTCGTCACTATACTTGGAAACTTGCTAATAACTTGGAGCACGATGTTATGAAACTTGCTCATAATAGCATCCCTTTGTGGTTTTGGAATTTGTTATTAAAATAACAACGAACACCATTTGTATTTCTTTACTACTTACATATAGTTTCTCACCTCTTTCTTTTTCCTTGATATATTCCATAATTACTATTGTTGTTTAATTTTTATATCCCCTGTAATTGAACGGTACTCTTCTAAGATGCAACGAGTGATTTCACTCTTTTCAGTGACACAGGGCCCTAACTTTGAAAGGAGTGAAATTTCCACCTTCAAAGAACACTTTTTTTAAATTCTTCAATTTAATTTGCTAACATCATTAAACAAATGATTAACTGATATCCTTGTGTCAATTATCCCAAAGATAAATTACCCAAAAAGTGGTCTTTGAAAGGATTGTGAATTTCACTCTTTTCAGAGTGGCCCTTAGTCACTCTGAAAGAGTGAAAAAAATAAAAAATTTGGGGGGGGGGGCATTTAGAGAGTAGGTATTTTGTAGAGTACCAATCCATTGGAGGCCCAATTGAGCCCTTGTTAATTTAATGGTTGTTTCTCTTTTTTGGCTACCAAGCTTTAATGTGCATAATACTTGAAAATGTACAATTGTTAAGGTCCCCCGTCGTCAATCAGTCTTTCCCCTTATACATCTCCAATGTTTTCCCCTCCAAGCAGCCCTGCACTGCAGTTAGAAAAATGTGGTATTTTATTTATGAAAATTTATCTTATCTTATATACTGGCAATATTAAATAACATTGGTTTAAATTGATAAAGAAAGTAAACAACAGGAAAAAAGGCATATAAGGGTGCACACCACTATTTTTTTTTTGTAGGCATTGGTGGTGGCAAGTAGGTGTGGTTGTTTGGATCTTCATGGTCCCAAATCTGTCCTGCCCCCAGGTTTGCCTTTTATGATTGAAGTGTCCCGCACGCTACATGTATCCACAGCGATCGTGATTCACACATTCCGTGGTGTTCGCTTCTTGCTTAGTTGTCTGCTTCAAGTGCTTAAAGACAATAGGGGGGGCGGTCAAGCTTTGACTTGCATTTGGTGGACAGAATGGTGGAAACTGAAAGGGAAAGATATCCTACTTAAAATACATTTTCCTGGGGTGAAATTTTGTGTAGAAACTGAATCTGAAATAAAAATGCACAATTATTAACTTGAAACTTCTTCCCATAGCAACTATACAGGGCATTTTCCTGCCCGAAGTCCTCAAAACAAATTTTGAGCAAAAATTGGTCGCAAAAAAAAATTAGTCCTCGTAAAACTGGGACTCTCCGGGCTAAGACAAATCAGGGGGGGGTAGGACAACGTCTGCTCGATTGGGGATTGGGGGATTTCAAACGGTAATTTTGGGGGAACTGCAACGTGCATATTACTATGGCAGTCTCGGTCCGCGTGACATAAAAAAATCATCTCTTAACCCTTGTGTTCAAAAGATCTTAGTAATAATCATGATAAATTAAGAAAAAAATTTGACTTCACATCCGTCGGGTTAGTGGATTACCCCGCTGCAAAATAGTGTAATTTCCAATAACGGTCATTTAGATTTAATACTCGTGACCAGCCTAGTCCTTTAGTCAAGCCTGTGGTGTAATCGTTTCGATATGCATCAAGCGCCCTCCTACCATTAGTCTTTGAAACAGACTAGCACCCGGGAGTTATGCCGTTTTGAATTTGCTGTTGCGTTAAGGGTTGCCTGTCCTACCCCCCCCCCTGAAACAAATAGCAAACTTGCTCTAGAGGAGGCTTGGCTATAGCAAGTTTGTATATTTGTTTAGACCTTGAACCTAACAGTATTGAAGGACTTATTTTTTTGCGAAAGCCTTTATTTTTTTTCACACACACGCCTCCGAATGTTAGGGGTAGGGGTAAACATATTACTACTTTATTTTTTTTCAGTACATTCAACTTAGGTCAAGTTTTATCTCACTATTTAGCTATTGAAAACTGAACAAAAAGAACACAAGAACATACCATAGCTCAACATTGCGGAGTTATGCTTTTTCAATCATAAAATTGGTGAAAATTGCATTTTTCCAAATCAATTGTCACCCTGACTGCCGACTTTCTAACCTGTACAAATAGAACTAGTTTCTCATTTAATGATTTGAATATTACAATGTACCCCTGTTCACATTATTAGCATAAAGAAATTAGTCCACTACTAGTAGTTTTCATGTTTCATACCCCACAGGAAATTACAAGTCAAAATTTTGCACCCCCGAAATGGCCCATAATTTTATGGCTAAATTGGGCCAAAAAAAATGAATTTTCTCAAAATCAGGGGAATATGGGGTTTAAAAGTGGCCAAAATCTGAAAATTAATATTTTTACCCTATAAACATTAAGTAAGCAAGAGTTTTTGACTGTTTTCCACCCCTAAATAATTTTTTTCACGCCCTGTCCGCTAAACGTAAGTCAAAGCTTGAACGCTGTCTTGATGACACCAAAAGCATGGGTAGGGATTAGTGTGGTGTCGTTGAAAGTGGCAATTTCACTCACATCATGTTTGTATTGTAAATCAACAAAATCATTAAAACATACTGCATAGTGCGTATATTATAATTGAAGCTTTTATCCACTGGAATCAAGATTATCGTACATTACAGGCACTAACAGTGATTTGCTGAATCAGAAATTGAAAAAAACCCACAAAAAACAGATTTTTTTGCATATATCTGTACAAAGAACTAGATATCTTTACAATTCCTGTAAGTAATAAGACCAAAAGCAACCTAATAAGGACAAAATCAGTATGTTGTTAGTCATTTTTGTCCACTTACTACAACACACAATTGAATTGAGATTCAATATCCTTTGAACATCTTAAAAATTAACAAAAAAACGTTTTTAAAAAATAACATATGTGATGAGATTTCTACAGACTTATTCATCACTCTTAAGCGATTCCTGCAAATTTCAAATATTTTTGACTCTTTCAGGTGGATCAACGATAGTTCTTTGTGTTCCTAGCCGTCTTATAGTGTCTTTTAAGAGAAGGATTTCAGTTGGGTGGTAAACAATGGTGAACAGATTAATATTATGGGAGGGGCTGTTCCTGACAGGTTTTTTATTTTGGACGGGCCCCCCCCCCCACCACACCCCCCTCGTTTGTCCTAAATACTCTTCTATGAAGTACATATTCTCTAAGGTGTTCTTTCAAAGTGTCATTTATCCAAAAGTTTTTACTCTGAAGGGACAACAGGGCAATTTTTGAAAATAATGAGGGCTTCCATATCCTAGGGTTTTAGTCAAAGAAGTATGTCTGTGAAATTCTGACATTGCCTCTTGGACTTGAAAACTACAATTGGAATAATAACCTTTTGGAACAAAACCTCTTGGTTAGGGTTAGGGTTTGGCTTTTATCTCATATTATGTTTGTCTGCTTATATTGCAAAAGTTTTTTCATAAGGGTTGTTGAGTCTGAAATTAGGATGAGGAAAAAAATGTTCAAAGGGTCATCGTCCAGAAGTTCGGACAAACAACCCTTAGAACAGTAACATTGATTCATCTTTGGAGAAACAGCCCTTTAGATAAAACCACTTTAGATTCACCCCACTTTTGAACAAGAACCGCTAAGAACGAAAAACCCTTTTAAAATGGATTTTTGAAACAAATGCTTCAGTAAGGAGTGTAGGGCAACACTTTGGAGCAAAGACCATTATTTATTTTTGGATCAATGACCCTTCTGACAAAATGGCATAGAAATAAAAATCATTCAGAGAACGTCCCTTCTGAGAAAGACCCCGTCAATAATAATCCTTTGAAACCATCCCCATCCCCCTTTTTATCAATACTTATACCTCATTCCAACCCTTCAGGACATTCAATAATGTGACTTTTGAGTGAAACTTTATCAAAAAGAATCACTTACGTAGAGTGAAAAAAACTTTCTTAATAAATGCAATATGTCTTCCTATACTCTGTGCCCGCATTGATCATTGCGATAACTGCGTCTACGTGCACCACAACGGTGTGCCGTTTTGGTAGGGAAGAGGCGTACTTTAAAATGTTCAAGAAATTATGAGCCAGGATGATAGCTTAATTTCTTACTACAAAACTCACATAGGTCAACTAAAAACGCCTTAGATTATCACCAGGTAAAAATAATGACAGGTTTTAAGCATTTTTGTCATTTTCGCAGTTATTCAGATATTGTTATCTCATACACACAGAATGAATCCAAAACAGGAATGCTTGCAGCTGCATGTGCTATAGAGTGGCAACCGTACTTTGCTGCATGCACACTTTGGGGCGTGTCCTTATTCAGCATAGAGGTAACATCAACCTACTTTCGCAGTAAGGACTACTGGCGAGGCTTTTTTGGAGCATGTTGTGTGGCATTTATCTTCAGATTGTTAGCTGTGTGGAATAAAGATACGGTACATATATATAAAGCCTTAAAGGCTGACTTATAGAGATTTCCCGAGAGGGCGCACATCAAACAAATCTGTTTTTTGTTTGCAATAAACAAAGCCTTTGTCTAAAACAGATACTTATCATTATTTAATACCTAAGCTCAAATCAAGTCCCTCCATGTAGAAAAATCACACTTTTTTATAAATTCTGAATCTTGAATTTTGTTATATATGGTATCCTATGGGGGGGGGGGCAACTGTTGTACTGTGCAAGATGTTTACTGCATAAAAATAGAAAAGCGATCTCTCTAACTTTGGAATTAGCTCTAGGTAACTATCTTAGTTCTAGATGGCTATTTTTAACTTACTGCACCAAATATATTTAAAAAATCTCTGAGTCAGCCCTTTAATTAAGTATTGCAGAATTTCTTTGATATTCACTGCATGTTCTTCTCTCCTGTAGTCACTTTCACAAATACCTTGAAGTGTTTTTGGTTGGTGTCCAAATACTTACACAAACTTGTGCTGTTACAACTTCCCTCTTTTAATAGAGAAATCATCCCTATTTTGGACTCTTAAGTTGCAAAATAATATTCCATTTCGAAGTGTTCAAACAAAGAAACAAAAAAAAAACCAGGAACTCTGAAATAATTGCAGAAAGTCCTGTGAAATATTTCCAGGGCTCCTGACGCTCTTCCTGGGCATTTTGTTTTAGTTGTCCAGAGTGACTGCAAAGATTTGCAGCCTCCCCCCCCCCCCCACCAAACAGAAAGTGGGCCAGAACACAGTTACAATAGATTTCCACATTTGGCGTAGCTCATTTGCTGAAAAAATAATTGGCCAGAAAAGTCCTGAAATATTTCCTGGGCTCCTGAAGCTCTTCCTGGGCATTTTTGTTTTTAGTTTGGTTCAATTGACTGCAAAATTGACAGCCCCCCCCCCAAAAAAGTGGGCCAGAACACAGTAAAAAGATAATTTCTTCTCTTTCTGCATTTACATAGCTCATTTTCTAAAAAACAAAAAATTTTTTATTTTTTTTCCAAATGTATGTGAGCCAAATTAACTTTTTTCCTATTCATGTGTCATGGATGGGTGTGGGGGGGGGGGGGGGGGGGGGGGGGGGTGGGGGGGGGGGGTTGTGTGTTTTTTGTGGTTAGGTGGATTAGGCCAGTGGTTGTGTGGATATGCTACAGGTTACACAACAACAGCATTTTTTCCTGGCCAGAATTGTTTGGGCAGCAAAGAGGAGGTATAGTGTTTCTTCTTCCCACCAATGCTTCCTTATTCCCCTCCAATCTATTGCACTGGTTGTCACTTGAAATTTATATAGTGACAAAAAGTACCTAAATGAACAGACTCATCTCAATCTTGTATTTTGTGTCACTAAAACTTGTGTGACAACCAGTGCAAAAATTGGTTAATGGGAAGAAATGCATGTGAAGACCCTCTACCGCCTCTTTCTTTTAATATCAGCAGTAACCAGTCATTTGAGATCCTCTCACACACACAATTCTCATGGAGAGTATCATTAAAATGAAACCATTTTAAAGAAACTTTTTGTGGAAGTATTAAACGGGTAATACTCGATTCGTGCTGATATAGGGAGCTTGGAAAAGTATTAGGTCATATCCTTGGGTGAAATGGGTAGAAGCATAATCTATCCAAGAATTTGCTTTGCTGCCTAACAATAGAAGTGATGAAAGGAAAAGGGGGCCAAGTACCAACATCATTTGATTTTACTTTTCTGAAATTGAACTTTGTACAGTTGTAATAACATCGATTGTTAAATCAATTCACAACAGACGTGTTAGGAATTAAAATTAATCTTCACATCTTTACCTGTATCTTTGTGGAGCCCATATTAAAGAATTTGTACACCTATGAGCACTATACACATATCTTTATACTGTAGCAGTCCTACAATGTTTTCCTAAATGAACATTGACAAATAATTCCCTGAATTCTTTATACTAAAGAAGGTTTATTTCGGCAATGTTTAATTACAAAGTTGTGTTTGTGGCAATTCATTTATTTAGGGCCATGGTTTTCAATTTCCAAATATTTTATCAATGCTTTAACTCTTAAGAACTATGTTGGACTATCTATGAGTGGTTGTTACGGTCAATTTGACCAAGGCCAAAACACCTCAAAACTAGTATTTATTTATATGTGTGTCTAAACCATCTCATTCAAACATCAATTAAGTATCAATAATCAAAGATTAATCTATAATAAAGTTGTTAATAATTACTACTAAACTTACTACCTGGTTTGTGCCGCGATGCGGGCTGCAGCAAGATTAACTATTAAGATGCAGGGAACTTACAACCGGTCCTGGCAATATTCCAGCGCAAAGCTTCAATTTCCAATAGTGGGACTGTCCACGGACTACTTGTCCTTACTGAAGAAAACCAGCTCCTATGACTCCCGAAGATCGGAGGTCGACTAAATAATTATAAAGTCCAACAGTGCTGTAGCTTGTTTATCGTTGGATAACGCAGAGGCCACGGAATACAAAAACCGAAGACGGCTACAAAGTCGGACGACTATTGGAGCTGAGACAACTATGACAATGTCCACTACTGAAGACAGTATATAACTACTACTACTGAAATTACTGTCACTAGATGTCACTATACTTGGAAACTCTGCTAATAACTTGGAGCACGATGTTATGAAACTCTGCTAATAACTTGGAGCACGATGTTATGAAACTCTGCCTCATCGAGATCTTCTCTCACCAGGGCTTTATATATCCTCTCAAACCATTCTAGAAGGATCTAGTCCTCTCTATATGAGTCATGTGCTAAATATAGTCCATTACATCATGAGCCTGGAAATGCCTCCAACTTTCCAGTATGCACTCTATGGATTTGGGTTCTCATAGCACCTACCCACTGACTGTGTAATAATGCAGCAGTGCGCCACCTATGGTCAGACATATATCACCTTGGGCTAAGCTAGTCTGATCTCCTAGACTCAAGTAAACTCCAGAACATTCTCCGCTGTTCTGTTGAATTCTATTTGCTTCGCACACACCAGTTATACACACAAACCAGGTATACTTTTATATTATGTTACTTAGATTATTTATAATATTTTATAAGCTAATTTATAAGTTTAACTCATTCAAAGTGAAATAAATCATTGCTAATTCTTGGGGCCTGTAACAGTGGTTATTGACTATTTAGTCGTATTAGTTTAGGTAACATGTGAAACTAATGATAAGGCCCCCATATCACATGTGTGGGGAGTGCAAAAACCATTGTTACCATATTCAGTATACAAATATTGAATGCCTGAGAGTGTGATAGTGAAAAATATATCATGAGGTCAAATTTTGACTTTTCTATTGGAACAAAATTTGACCGAATGATTATATTTTTACTATTACACGAATATAGGCAGTCAATATTTGTTTTATATCATGATATCACCTGTTTTTGTCTCGCCTAGTGCTGTAATCGATAAACTTTTTGTGTATCGATATGTCGATAACATTATCGACAATCACAGTTTGATACACAGGCTTGAGTTAGTACAAGTACAACTTCAAGTACGACCCGGGAGAATCCGCGTTTAGAAAACCCGAATTCCGCGAGAGATTTTCGGCAATTCCATATCCAAGTTAAATCAATGGACAATCACGTCAATCACAAATACGGGAAAAACCTGTCGCTTCAACCGTCGCCATTTTCATGTTTTGTGAAAATTTTCCTCAACTTCCGGGTTGTTACTCGGAAAGGTTTGTTGTCCGAGGGTGAATTTGCAGATCGTAATCAGAGAGCTGGCAGTTGGGTCTGACCCTAAATTTTTCTTTTATTCCACATTTTATTAAGGCGGCCTTTATAAAGACAATTACCCCACCCTAATAAAGCATGAAAGCTAGCCCTAATTAAGAATCGGACTGTTAGTGTTATACTAGTTCTTGTGATCATGCCATGGGTTTACTATTCTCGCGTGTATCAAGGCCGAGCTAAGACCAGTCATTTTAGCCCACTAGAGATTTTCTCTTAGGGATTGTACAAGTTTGTTATATGCGCAGTAGACGAGTTCTCGTCATTTTCAGTTTTGTTCGCGCATTGAGGTGCTGAATATTCAAGACAACGTGTTTCAGATCTACGGTCAGAGTAAGGTCACAGGATCGTATACGTTTACTGATTGGTTAAACAGTAGTTTATGGAAATTTTTTACCGATGATGTTGCATCGTTGTAGTAACTTTGTTATTTATCGCACCATTAAGACGGTAACTTTGTTATTTATCGCACCATTTTCTCTGAGAAATTCACAGCATTCCCAGACATCGCTAAGCTTGGCTCATTTATTCTGGAACTCTACAATTTCAACATTATTTGGAGGGTCTTGGGATGCTACCCCTGATGTCGTTTTTGATTGTGAAGCCATTTTAAAGGCGAATTGAAAAGGGTTCTTCTCTTATTTTAACCATGTATTCTGTTTTTACATTTGCCTTTGATGTCGTTTATTGTCGATACTACCATTTTGTGTATCGAAATGTCGGAAGTTTTAAAAATATAGCGACAATCGATACTTGCGACAATCAATTACAGCACTGGTCTCGCCTGAACTTTGTTCGGCAGAGACTTAGTAATCACTTTTCTGTCTGTCTGTCTGTCCGTCTGCCCGTCTGTTTGTCTGTCATGGTGGCTCCGCGGCATCCGTGTTCACTGCTTGTGTACGATTTATCCGTAAGGGCTATGATGATGTAAAATTGGTGTCAAAAGAAGCGGGTCGACGAGTTTTCTCGCCTGATTATATTTTGGGTGTAAAATATGCTATTAAGTATCTATTTGGCATAATTAATGAAAATTTTCCCGCAAGGCTTGTGTACGAGTTTTCTGGAGTTCCAAGGCGATATGATGATGTAACTTGGTGGAAGGGAGCGGACTGGAGAGTGTTCAACTGATTAGATTCGGGTGTAATTCAGCAGGCAATGAGTGAATTAATATGCAAAAAATCAGCGTAATTGCTATAATTTTGAAACGGTACATTGGGATATGCAAAACTCCTTCACTGCATTAAAGCCTTCATGGTGCGCATCTTTTTTACAATTTAGAAGTGTGTTATACATGCGGCTTATGTAGAGGTATGCAAATGAGCTACTTATATATGCGTAATTACTGTATCTCTGAAACCGTAATAACGCAACAAAACTTCTCCCCAATTTTTGTGGGAATTGTGTAAAATTACATCAAAATAATTAATGCCATCTTAAAGCCACATATCTCCTCTTTCCAACAATGGGTAATATGTTCATGTGCGGTCATGGGTAACAGTAATCATTGTTTTTGCACAATGGGACAAAGTGAGCTTGAGACCAAGTTTCAAGTAATGCTAACACAAATCCTATTCAATTTTCCCTCTCTTCTCACTTCAGTCATGCAAGTGAATGGGATTTGTATTAAAACTTGGTCCCAAGCTGACCGCATTCCTACCGAAGTCCGAATTTGTTTAAGTCCGAAGGCGAACTTTGCTATACTTAACCAATTAATGACAGCAAAAGGCGGAAGGTATATTATCGATTTTAAACAGGCAATTGCTGACTGTGATGGAGATGTATTTTAATGCTATTTTTAACAGAACATTTTTTGTAATTTTGAAAACAATTGAGATTATTAAAAAATTGGAAATATCCCAACTTTTTATCCAAAACCAATGCTTGTGTTATTTTGTTTTGTTTAGGCCTTTACAAAAGTAATTTATAAAACTTTCCCATACATTTTAAACTTCTAAACTTTCCAATGTTTATTTTTTCTTAATTTTACTGAAAAATACCCACATTTTATTGATTTGTCATTTTGGTTAGTGTATCAAAAAGCCGTATCTATTTGTCTAAAGTAAAATCAGTATTATTAAAACTGGCACGTACGTTTTTACAAGCACCCTAAACAAATCGTCAAGTGATAGCCTAATCATAGGATAATCGTTTCGGACTTGGGATAAAATTCGGACTTCGCTAGGGTTACCACAGCTGCTTTGTCCCATTGTGCAAAAACAAAGATTAATCAGTTATCCATGACCGCACATGATAAATTATCTATCATTGGAAAGAGGGGATTGTGGCTTTAAGGTGGCACTAGTAATTTTTGAGTAATTTTACACAATTCCACAAAAATGGGAAGAAAGTTTTGTGCGTTTTATATATGCCCTGTACAGGGATATTTCACATTTATGTATTTACTTTACCAGTGACCCTCTATGTTTTGACCACTGCCACCATTGTATTGACCATAGAGCACACCGTGATAAGACACCAAAAACAAGGATACTACTGTAAGTTAATTGCAATGCCCCTTCACAAACAGCTCTCACCCGTATAAAAAGTACAGATTGCTTCCTATTATCAGCGCAAATAAAGTATAGTATCTTTGGTAATTGTTGGGCTTACTTTAGTTCTTTAACTGTTCTTTTTCAGAAACCATTACAGCCACTGTTTAAACCAACTCCGGGTAGACTTTCATTTGTGATGTACAAGAGAACTATGCATTTGCATTTATTGGGGGTTTTGACCATTCAGATGCAGTTCGTGTTTTTGGGACATTAGTCAGGCCCAATTGGCCCATATCATTCCCAAAGGAAAAGTGGGTTCAGGCTGGTGCCCAGGGAGGTGGCTTGGGACTCAGGCCCCCAACCCCAGTTGTTTTGTAAGAGAGAAAACATGAATGAAAAATCAGCTTATTGTCCCTGCCGAAGAGTTCGGATTGGGGACTATGAAATGAGCAGCGTACCGTCGTGCTAAAAATGTTAACCCACGTTAATTATATAATTGCATTGATTTTATGAGAATTTCCTTGCAAGGCCGGTGTACAAGTTTTCAGAGTTTCGTAAGGCGTTTAAGCTTAAAAATTGATGTAAACCTTGTGGAGGGAAGCGGCTGAAGAGTTCTCGACTGATTAGATTTTGGGCATTTTTCGGGCAAATTGAGTATGAAATGAGGCTAATTAGATTGCAGAATATTTTTGAAAACGTACATCGGATACTCAAAAATCTGCGCGCATGAAAGCTTTTATTTGGGCACATCTTTTTTGCAATTTGGAAAGTGTGATATATGCGAATTAGGTATGCAAATGAGCTAATTAAATATGCCGTAATTGCTGTATATCTGAAACGGTACATAGGACAAGGCAAAATTCCTTCGCGACATGAGAACTACAGACTTATGGGGAGGGGGTGGCGATATTGGGGGGCTGGGTGCGGGGGGAGGGGTGGGGGGGGGGCGGGAGTGTTGCGGGGTTGTGGAAGAGGGGTGAGGGTGTTTGTGGGGGTTGGGGAGGGGAATGCGGGTTGAGGGGGTGTAGGCGAAAGGGGAGGGTGGTTACAGCGGTAACTGGGGTGGGGGTGGGAGGTTGGGGTGTTGAGAGGGTGTTTTAGTTAAAGAAGGGTGAGTGTTTGCAGGGTACTGGGGTGTTGAAGAGGTTGGGGAGGGGTGGGGTGTTGTCGTGGCATTTATCACACGTTAGTGATGAACATTTGGCGGGGATATATTTTACGCATCGTCGGAAATACGAGTGTCAAGACTTCACTCTAGCGTGAAGACTTTAATGACGATTATAAGATTTATTCAGTCAGGGCTGTAATCCCTCATCTGGGGTGGTGCCAGGGCGTGGCAAGGAGGGTGCCCCCCCCAAAAAAAAAAACAGGAAAAACAAGGGTTTTTTTTAAAAGCAATAAATTGTAAAAATTAGTGTGTGTTTTGGCCTACGAAGTAAGTCTATAGAGTGCTGGCGTGATTAGCTCAATAAGTTCATCAAACTTTATTTCCAATTACTACACAGTATGAAAAAAAAACGTTGATTTGGAGGATTCGAGCAAATGTCTATTAGGGCCCAAAAACATTCACCCATTGGAATACATTTAACACGCAAGAAACAGGGCAAACTACAAGAAACGACAGTGAAGGCTTGTAACACTCGTAACACTCAAATATTTCTGTAAGACAAAAAAATCAATTATCTGATTATAGTCAATACTTTGGTTCACTGGTAGTTGTATCTGGCGACTCTTGCATGCTTGTTAGTAGGGTCTCTAAGAAACAGGGAACCATTATTTGGACATCAAGGTCAGTAACTGTCAGGTGTAACACATAGAGCTGGGAATATAAACCAAAGAAGGAGAATCGCCGTGTTGTATATGAATAGCCCAGCCCGAAAACCGTTTATCACAAACAGCGCGCCGGTGGTGGTGCTGCGTAAGCAAGCGCGTGTCGTCACTGTTGAGGCGCAAGCACACGCATATAAAAATCGGCGTCACGCGATATGTTACCAGTGTTGCATTCCCCCAGTGTTCCATTGTCTGATCGCCGATTTTTCTGCAATAATGATGACGAAAGGAAAAACCAAGCGATGAACGAAAAATTATGCTTCTAAAAAGATCCTGCATCCCTAATGCACAAAGTCTCCCGATGACCCCTGTTCATTTGCTCTTAGGAAAAGAGATATTTGAGTCCGTGAGATAGCATGTGGCATCAGTTGTTGTGTGTTTTGCACTCACTAAGTGTGACGAACGTAAAATACTTGAGTGTTAATAAATAGGCATAAGGACTTTCAAAATACGACGATAAGTAAACCACATATGGTGGTGCCAAAACTATTGTTAAGGAAGTGCGTATGCTCATAATAATATGTTGGGCACCTAGATTTTTTTGGTTACGCCGTTTCGGGAGACTCTTCGGGTATGGGTTATATGTACGTCATTGGATAAAACCACAGTGCTTAGTGTTTTGAAATGGATTGTTTAGTTTTTGGCATAGATAGACCGCAGGGTCAGACCCTGCCATTCTTTGAAAGGGAGGGGGATTGGGCGCGTGGGGGGCGGGGATGGCGTCGGTTAGGGGGGGGGAGGGGTGGGGGGGGGCGGGGGGGGCTGGGGGGGTGGGGGTATGGGGGGGTTGTGGGGGGGGTGGGGGTGCTGGTGGGGGGGGGGGTGAGGTGGGGGGGGGGGGGTCGTGGGGGGGGGGGTTGGGGTGGGGGGGGGGGGAGTGGGGGAGGGTGGGGGGGGGGGGTGGGGGCGTGGGGGGGTGGTGGGGTGGGGGGTGGGGAGGGAGGGTGTGGATTTGGTGGGGCTGGGTTGTTTGTTTTTGTGTTTGAAAAAAATAAAAAATTTTGTTTGTTTTTTTTTTTTTTTTTTTGTTTTTTTTTTTCACATCATAGCAACACTGACCCTAGTAATTTAACACTAGGTATAGAAGTGCAATAACATTTATGATTTGTCCCACATGGAGTATGTTACCTCTTAAAGTTGCGAAAGTTTTCTTTGTATGACAACTAAACAAATGATTCTTTTCTCCTTTGAATGCAACTTTTATCATTTTATGAAATAAGGTCGTGTATGTGTGCATTTGTGTGTGTGTTGTTTCATGGGTTGCGTGTGTTTGTGTGGTGTGTGAATTGGAAATTAATGTAATGGTAAAAAAATGTGATACATAAAATTAAAATGTTTTTCAAAATGTGGGTTATGACGCAAAACAAGTCATTACAGGTTTGGGGGGGGTGGGGGGTTCTCCATTGGGAGGAAGTATGGTTGTGTGCCGCTATAGGACCCTCCTTTTCAGGCTCTTTTCAGTTCCAGTGACAACATTTTCGGACCATTTCATTTCCAGAGACCCTACTTAATGTCCAAAGCCCTAATTCTACCAAATTTCTTCAAACAAGTAGTCGGAAATTGATAGCGTTATGTTTCTGAAATTTTCTGCAACCTAGTTTTTCGGAGACCCCATCTTTGGGCTCTACAAATCAGCCCCTCCACCCCCCGCTACAAGTTAATTAAGAAAGCCGGAAAGCCAAATGAAAAAAAAAAACAAAGACCAAAAGTTGCAGGAGATTCCTGTACTGAACAACAAAAACAAAGACCAACCAAAAAGTTGCAGGAGTCATTTGTTTGAAGTACTTTGTTTGACAGGCTCAGTGAATATTTTCATTGAATCTGTGGTTGACAGGTGGGGAAGTTAAGTTTTCCTAACTAAAATGGGATTGGTGGTGAGTGGTGGGCTGACAGGAAGGGGAAATGCTATTAAATGCAATTTAGCTTCATAACATAGATCAGGGTTTAATAACTCTGACCATATATCAGGTCAGGTCAACAGAGGATGTAGTTTGGCTTCTACAATTTCTGGGAATTGAAAAATTGGAGATGTCAAATGGAAGAAACTTCATTTTTCAAAGTTGTAATAAAGTTGAGAAAACAGCAGTTAATGTGTACTGTAAATAATTTGTTATTAATCTCCCTGGCCTGGGCCATACACAAGCCCTTCCTAATCCTCAATGTCATCTAAATTTTACTGTTTAATCCCTGTTATACCGCCTTTAGCAATAAATTGTGCAAAAATTATGTTACTATAACCTATATTAGTTAGTCTTGTAGCGTTTTGCTGCCCCTGGTTGATGGAGTACTGAAATCAGTGGTTGACAAGGACAAAGTCAGTATTCCATGGTGTGGTGGAGTTGTTGGTTGATGGGTGGAGGTAGCATTATTTTTGTTGTTAGATCTAGGCACAATTTCTCCCTAAAAACAAGACGGGTCCACTCCGTGATTTTTGAAAAGTGGAAAAATGCAGTTAAGGGATGTTAGGATATGGGAATTATCACTTAGCATGCCATTTGTTGCTTGTGTACCTATAAGTGGTTTCACCTCATAGCACAACTCAACACCACACATCTGTAGTTAGCCACAGATCCTTGATGCTCTCGTTTACTTATATGAGGTAATCGTGTAATGTTTCGAACCTCCTACGCTTTTACCCTGGTGCCACCCCTATCCCTCAGGCCTCATTGAAGTCTTGACACTAGACTAGGTCAAATCACTATATTAAAATCACAAGAGGTTATTTTGCATGCAAATAGTTGTCCTGGACAAGAGATTTTTAATAAGCTCCTTGGGAGAACAAATTAAGCTGCCATTGTAATTTTTCACATACTTAGCATATCAAACAATGTTAAAAGTTGATCTTTGTTGATGCATCCAACATTGAGTTTGACAAGCTTATAATAGTGGTTATGCTGTAGTTGTACTTAAAGAGATAAGCAGCAATTTGCTGATCAAAACATTGAAAAAGTTATCAAAACTTGTGTTTTGGTGTTTTTGTTACTGGCATGGATGTACTAACATAACCTGCAAGTGGTTGGCTTGAAATCTGTGTATTAAAGGTGCAACGAGAGATTTCACATATCAGGTGTCCCTAAAAAAAACAAAAGTACCGAATGTTTCGCTAATGTAAAGCTGTCCATCAAAAATATCCCCAACTGAAAGGATTAAGCTGAGAAATATTTCTTTGGTACAAAAATTGTGATATTTTGAATTTCGTATAGGAGCAAATACGAAATTCAGCCTTTGTTTTATATTGAAATATAGGCAAATCAAAATCAACCTTTCCCTCTCTTTTAAGACATTTCTGTAGCCAAATACAAGGTATGAAATCTATTGAGTGTCTATATCTATATGAAATTACTATTATGACATTATATTTGGGTGCCTCAAAATCTCTCGTTGCACCTTTAAAGACAAGGTAGTGCTTTTTATCTGATTATGTAATTTCTATACTTTTTCTCTTTTCAGGGTTGTGTGTGGTTTGGGTGGTTCTTTATTTGTTTACTTACACAGAAGGATAGTAGATTTTAATAGAAGTCATAAAAGATGGAGCAGCTTCCTTATTAAAAAGTAAGTAAAAAAATTGTAACATTTTATTCCCAACTAGTAGTTGAGTGAGTTATCTCTCATCAACTGAAGGGGCAACATATTAATTTTGACCCCAATAATATTTTATCCTTATAAGTCCAGAATGTGACTCCCAATTGGCCTTGTGCATATTATGGTATCATTAGCATTGCAGTCGCCCAATTAGAATCAGCCTGGCAATGAGAAGTAAAGTAAGTTTATATATAAGTGGGTCGCCCGATATGAGGGGCAGAGTAGGTTAGTTAAGGAAAGTGGGTGGGCATAAATGGCTGAGGAGAAGATGATATGTAGAGGGGGGGGTGTCGGGGCGAGTGATTGTGAGGGTGGCAGGGCGCAGGAAGGTTTACATGGGGGATATGGAAGGTGTAATGGGGGAAATTATGTGTAGTCAGGCGGGCAAGAGTTGGGCGGGAGGGGAGTGGGGGTGCGGGTGGGGATGTGAGAAGAGGAAGGAACGTTGGGGAGGGAAAGTAAGGGAGAGAATGGTATCGACTGTGAGGGGAAGAGAGGAGTGGGAGCATGTTTGAGGGGTAAGCGGGTGGTCTAGATTGGAGGAGCGGGGGGGTGGTCTGAGGGTGATGAGGGAAAATGTATGGTCTAAGGGGACCTCTCTTTTGCCTGGGTTTTTAACAATTTCTTACCCTTAACTTAACGAACATGCAAGTCACAAACTTTGTTCAATGCTGTGGCAAAACTTTCGGAGTTTTATTTTTATCATGTCCAACTACAAGTCGCTGTTTGCAACAATGCATGTACAATTTCTCATTAAAGAGCCATGGCCTGATTGCTAATATCCTCACTCCGAACCCCAGATTTTACTGCAAGTGGTCAAATTTTGGTATCAGAAGAAAGCTACTGTTTTTCTCATTTACTCTTTGAATCTTAGGGCTAAAGGGTATGGTTTTGATGTTCCGAGGCAAAATGTCCCCACAATGTCATTTTTGTCGACCATTATTAAGTTTGCACAGTACCTCTATGGGCTTTTAGCTCTCACATCAAAATGGATTGAAATATCGAAACTTTACAGATGGGGTTTTGAGTAAAGGCCATTGTATCAAGATAAAACTTTCATATACTTAATCAGACCCCATCCTCTTCAGAAATTGCAGTTATTTACTGTTATTTTGTTTTGTACAACATATCGTCTTATTTACCCATTGGTGGTGTCATTTGGTTTATCAGTTCAATCACCTTCCCACTTGGATTGGGGCAGTTCATTGCAGGAGAAGTACGTACATTTTCTCTACTGTCTAGGGCTGTTATTCTCAAAGGGAGTCTTAATTTTAGACCTGGATTTAAGCCAGGGCTAGTCTTAACATGAGTGGACCTTTTCCCTTCACTTACTTTAAATATGTGCTGTACAGGTGAGAAATTTCCTCATTGATGGGCCGCCACAGCCTATTCATGGGGAATTTTCTCACTGTTTTGAATTGAACTTTCACAGTATTTTTGAAAGGAAAAAGGTCCACCCAGGTGACTAGCCCTGGTTTAAACTGGGTCTAAAGTTAGACTCCAGCCCTGCAGGACATTGCTAATGCAGCAATTTTCTCCATAAGTAATCTGCCAACATAAACAAGCTTACAAATGTATGATTTTTAAAAATAACTGCAGCAGTCCTACCATATTATATGGTTGCATGTTCTTTTATCCCTGCAATGTTATATATTCATACCGGTGGTCCGTTTGTCTGTCTGCTCTCTCTCTCTCTCTGTCTGACCGCGTCTATTTAAAATACTGAGAGACCGAGGGTTGCACGGTCTGAACTTGGAGGGTGGGTGTCCCTTGACCGAAGAAGACCGAGTTTTGATTGTTTTAGTGGATCAAAGGTCATCGGGGGGGTCATCACGGACACACGTTCCTGAAACTTGGTGGGTGGTTCCCCTTGACCTTCCAAAGACCTGAGTTTATAATTGTTGTGGAGCAAGTTCATCAGAGTCATTCAAGTCAAATAGGTCAATGTGCTGTATGGACATGGAACTTGGAGGGTGGGGTCGATTGTTTATGCCGAAATGTTAAGGGTGACGACAAGTGGCATCAGGGGTCCTTAAGGTCAAAAGACCGCGAAACCCAAGGGTCATTCAAGCCAGTGTCGCGAAATCCAGATGATCGCGAAACCAGGTGATAGCGAAACTCAGGGACCGCCTATTTTGTAATAATTACCATCTATTTTTGTAACACTTTTCCAGTTTTCTAGTCTTAATATGCTTTAATTCAATAGTGCATAATTCTAAGGTTTAAATTCATTTGAGAGAAAATTGGTCACAGAGGTATGAAGTGACAGTTTCCTTATGTAGCATATTAAAGAGTCAACCCCTTTGGAAGGAACAAGGTTAAAGGATCTCAGTAGGGCTGGCTACCCCAATGGTCAGCATAATAGTCTGAAACCCACGTAACTATATGCTTGGCATTGTTTTCCTGGATATCTACCATCTAAATTAAGAAAATAGTCGGCTTCGTCAAACACAAAGTCCAAAATCAATGCACAAGCACATTAACAATTAGCACTTTCTGAAAAAATGTTTTGTTTCCAAAATAAAGGTAAATGATGATGGTGGTATGCCACTGCAGTGGCTGGTTCTCCTTCACAATCAATTTTAGTGGCAAGTTATATTTTGCAGCAAACTTCTTCCTTTGCAAGTGACAGTAAATATTTTTGAATCGTTGTAAATTTATAGCTCCCTTTTGTGAAGACCAGATGTAAGCTGTTGTTTTAACATAAACACACATTTTTGCTTTGCAGTTAACACAAAAGCAACAGATTGATGAGCGATTCAGTAATTACACACTGGGGAATGAGCCAGAAGATGTACATCAAGAAAATATTTACAAGCCATGGCATCAACCTAATGTATTTGTCACCTTAGCAGTGTTCACAGTTATGCAGGTAAGTTGGCACATTAGTCTTTGTAGTTAAAGGTGCTTTTGTGATTTAACACTGGGGCAATCTACACTGCAGTGCAGATCCAGATCAATCCGTTTCCCTGAGATCCAGATCACAGATCCAGATCATGTGAAACCATTAAAGAACTCTATACGGCGCAGTGAGTGCAAAAGTACGGTGACCTTTCGAAACGTAAAGTGTACAAATGCTACGCTTAATCTTGGTGATCGAAGAATACTATACGCGTAACCTAAAAGTATGCGCTTTAAATGCAGCGACACTAACCAAGCGTGTACACACAATGTACGCGTTGCAGATCTGGATCAATTTGGCCGTTGCCGTGTAGACACAAACTGGTGTACGAGGAAACAGATTGATCTGGATCCGATCTGGATCTGCGCTGCAATGTAGATTGCCCCACTTTTGTGTTTGGTTATGGTTCAATAGATATCTTAGGGGAAAAGATCTGATGAACAAATGTGTGACGGTGCTCATGTTATGAGCAAATGTTTTTACAATGGTGGATCCAGGATTTGAAAAATGTCAAATTACCGGGGGCTGAAAGGCTAAACTTGTCCAAAATGGGGGGGGGCTGAAAGGCTGTATAAACTGGTCTAAGATAGCTCAAAATGGGCTGATTTTGCAAGAATTACCGGGAGACGCACGCCCCCTCTGTCCCCTCCCTGGATCCGTGCCTGGTGTAGTAATTTGTATTTCAAATTTCAGTTATACAAAATTGCATTTTTTTTGCAGAAAATATTAAATTGTTGACACTATTAAGGTTAATGCAATATTGTATTGTACTTGACAGTTTTGGATGACTGCTGTGTGTGTGACTCTACCTGTTCCTGCTGGTGTCTTCATCCCTGTGTTTACAATAGGGGCTGCATTTGGACGGCTAGTTGGAGAGTGTATGGCTGCATGGTTCCCACAAGGGATCAAGAATGGAGATGCCCTTAATAAAGTCATTCCTGGTGGATATGCTGTTGTAGGTAAGGATATATGTGTGTTCTTATGTGAACTCCTTTGTGAACAGTATTTCTACAGTTAGGCATAGGAAAATTGGGAGAAGTATGGTCTGTCCTCAAAATAATTGCGACAGAAACAATTTCTTTGTATTATATACTAAGAAAACATCTTTGTGTCAGCGGTTCTTCTGACCAAGTCTGGTGATTATAGCAATTGATTTGATATGCTGTGTCTGGCCAGGAACCGCAAAAATACATCTAAAGCCCATAGTAAATGGCTAAATGAACTTTAGCCTCCTAAAATGATGCTGAGGAGGATGTTGATTTAATTTGACACATTATAACAAAATCTTATGAAACTCAAAAGAAAATTTTCACATCATAAGAATTTGTCTTAAGACAAAATCTCATCGTGTGAATGGACCTAGAGGTAAAAATGCGCATTTAAACGAATACACTCTAAATCAGATTAAAGATGAATACAAAGTTTTCTGGTTGAGATGAGTCCTGAAAGCATCAAGGACTATCCTGACAGTCATTAGGTAGCGCGCAAAATCTAATAGTCCATGCACCCTTCAAATACTTTGCGAATCCACCAAATATATCCCCCGAACTTGTGAAATACTACAGCGTACTTGTCAAATACACAGGCCCACTTCTGGCCTTTTGACCTCTTGGTCTCGTTCCCCATAGTCACTATTGTGTGTTTGTTATATATTTGATGAAAATGGAAATAAAGTTTTGATTGATTGATTGACTGATTGATTGATTGATTGATTGATCGATTGATAATGTTTTTGATCGCTTGTCGGGAGAAAACACATTTACCCCCTGCAGTAGAAATGGTACGTTCCGTTCACATGGTTGCTTGTTGTTTTCCTTAGTGACAGTGCTCATGGTCCAATCACGGCTCCCCTTGTTTCGGCCTTTCCACCAATGAGATTTCGGCTTCCTTTTGGCACTACTAACTGAAGGGTCGCATTCAGTTCACTTCACTGTCAGATTCGGATCAAATAGGATCGTAAGAAAATGTTTTCCCACCCGCCACTTCCCATGTATTAGTTTTTGAGTCGTAACTTTGGGTGACATGCTTGCAAATTTTTTCCTTTGTTCTGGTTCCATTTTTGTACTTGGCAGCTTTGCCATGTGGAAAGGCTATTTTTTGGAGCTTTAGTTTTTGTTTTCAAATTAAATTCTGAATTTTAATCATGCCAATTATCTATAATTCATTCCACTGGCATAATCACTGGGGAATTACATGAAAAATTCTCCCTACACTGTTTTTCTGGCCACAATTATATTTTCCAAAGTGGTGAATTTTAATGTCTACTGAATTCACTACTAGCATGCAATTGTTCCCGGGCTCGCCTTCGTCGCCTGGAGGATAACTCGAATTTCTCCGAGTTATAGTTGCTTGCTTAAGATTCAATTTAAATACTTTGATGGTGCTAAAATAGAAGCTTCAGTTAACTATTACATGTATATACTTTGCAACAAAGTTCAAATAGTCTAACTTAATTCCCAATTAGGTCACTTAGGAACATAATTTGGGGTTAGTGTCACCCAGGTTCAAATTACATGCTTAACTATTAAATGATTTTTATCCTAGGTAGGGTCACTTAGGTAGTAGCTTAGGGGTTAGTGTCACCCAAGTCCATTATTTGATCTTTGTATTAAATTTACCCTCAGGTCAGTGTCACTGAGGGAGTAGATAGGTATTGCTCACCGGGTCTCAGCAATGTGTACTTTAACTTTAAACAGTAATTTTAGGCGTCAAATTTTGTACTAAGCCTCTATTTGTTCAACATATTATACATTTCATGGGATGTATTTTTATAATAAATTATGATCCTATTTGATGGCTGACATGTGCCGCATATCTGTTTTTCGCTGCTATTTCATTTCTCGGTCTGGGGGTAATTGATCGATTGATAGATCTATTTATTGATTTATTGATTGATCGTACTTGGTCATCTTAATTTCAGTGTTACTCTTTTTTTTTTTGCATCACAGGTGCTGCAGCTCTCTCCGGTAGTGTGACACATACAATCTCTACATCTGTCATTGTATTTGAATTGACAGGACAAATAACACATATTCTTCCCGTAATGGTAAGGAAGAGTTTTAAAATTTCAACTATTAGAATGATTGAATTTGATAGAGTTAAGGACTTTAACAGCATACTGGCTCTAAGTATACCTATTGCTTATCTGCATGCAGTACTCTTTTTTATTATGTATATACAGAGTGAGTCAAAAACTAGACCCAGATTGTGTCCACCATTTTTCATCTTTGATATATATATCGTCATGAGCCTTCCAAACAGGCCAATCGACCATTTTGGCGAAATTGAGTTTTTTGCATATTTTGATACTATATCACGAGCTCTTTTCATATACCAAATATTGAGCAAAAATAACATTCCAATTTGTAGATATAATCGATTTTCACTTTTGGAAATCATACCCAAACGCCAAATGAAAGTCTTCCAAACAGACCAATCTGCATTCGTCTGTTTGCTGTACCTGAAAACCTCCGCACGGCAGCTTATTAAGGGACCTATCGATCAATGGGATATTGCGAGATTCATCTCCTCGCTTGATCAACACTGGGGACCTCTAGAAGTTTATTTTAGTACAATGTGTGTAGCTGTATCTGAGACGAATTTGCCACACCCAAATAATAATTATAATTTTTTCCGTATTTCCTGACAGCTATTCTGCCGAATAATTACGGTGAAAATTACAGTATACTTTCAAAAAAATTGATTCAATCAAAACTGAAAATAATAGTTGGCGAGTTATTACAGAGATTGTGACTGTTGTAGGAGAATATAAAAAGCACTGAAGAACATCCTAACTTAGTAGGCCTATCCACAAAGTCCAACCAAATTTTACGTGCTATACTCTAAAAATTCAAGTTAATTTTGGTAAAAATATGCATTTAAACTGTAAATATAACAAGTGATTTGAATGGAAACTATAAAAGCTGTAGTTTATGGGATTTGTTGGCAGAATTGTGCAGTATTTCCGATAAGATTTACAGTATTTTTCCTGTAAATAAATTAAATTGAGAATCCATAATGGTATAATAATGTTGATATAATTCAAAGTCTCAAATAGGAGCCTCTCTTATTAAATTAGTCGTAATAGGCCTCGAAAATGGGACAAAACACAGATTTTGCGATATTTTTAAATTACGGCCAAGTATTGTCTTTTTATGGAAGTGCATTGTAATTTTTTACAGCGCACGTTTTTTCGTAAATAACAAGATGCCATGTTAGTAGTGGTATAAACCAAAAATATTCATTTAAGCTGTATTCTAGAGTAGGTCTGTAAAGATGTCTTGACTGTCTAAGCGACGATCCGTGCGCTGAGCCGGCAAAAAGGAGCTACGTTGTCAGTTTGGAATCGCGCCAGTTGAGTGAGTTTTATTTATTATTTTTTTTATTGTTGAGACATAATAGTTGAAGGTTCTTTTACTTTGTAATGATGCAACTATACGTTTCATGAGAAATTTCACAAATATACTTATTTTCATTTGAGAATAACACCAAAACATACATGGTATTAAGTTAAGGTAAATTGTGCACAAATAGTAACAACTACTCTCAGTTTACACTGTTGCGGCAAATTAAGTGATTTTGAAGTTGTAATAAAGTAAAAAGATTCAAATCAGCTAAGTTGGTAATTCAAAGTTTGTTTGTTTGTTTTTTCATATCACAAGTCCTGGTTACATGGCTTTGTGGTGGTGTCAGGATTTGTTCAGATAGTGTGCTGATCGGGGCAGCGTGTATCCAGATACGGACGCTCTAAACATGGCCGCTATTTGAGGCTGGGGCAGATTGGGAACAGTCAGGGGTTTCACCCTACCATCTTATTCGACACTGACTGCGATGTACATGTACAGTTGGACTCTCTGTAAACGGGACCGACGGATCTTAACGTCCCATCCGAAGACGGGATTTACTTTCATGATCAATTTGCCCAATCCAAGTGAACCATGGAGGAGAGCGGTCTTCTGTATTTAATCACTAGCTGGTATAACAGATCAATCCAGAATTGATAGTACCCGAATAAATCCAGCAAGTGCCCGACCCCACCGGGATTCGAACCACGGGGAATTATGGTTTAAATTTGCGCAGAGGCAAGACCATAACAGCTAGGCCACGCTCTCCCAAAACCAATTAAAAATGTTTCCAAAGTTATAACAACAAAGTTAATTTGTACCCCAGAATAACCCCAAAAGCACTAAGTAAGCGAACAAGTATTTCAATCAATTTTTTTTATAGATAGTTCAAAAACCTCTTGTGAAACTTCACGTTTGGTATGATAGTTGTCATTTACTGTCAAATATTAATTTGAAGGAAAATAATGTCTATACATTAAAGTCAATGTTCTTATTACATTCCGCTGTATGGTTAGCATAGTATTCATGGTTTATTAGGTATTTGGGTTCATATCAGAGGGTCCCGGTTTTGATTCCTAGTTAGATAGGGCTTACATGTTTTAAAAGTTACTTATATGATTAATTTACAGCCAAATTAACCCGCGTCTAACGAGCCATTTTTTAAACAAAACCCCGAGGGGGAGGTGGCGGTGGTTACCACCCCCTCTGATTTCCGTTACTGAACATCAGATTCCTGTAAATATGGTACAAAAGGATAGCTTAGAGATTTATCTTTCCATTTGTACCAAAAAAGTACCAACATTCACATTACACTTGACGGTCATTGGCGAGGAGGAAAAGTGCAAAAATACGAATATAGGTGGAAAATTGTGGAAATTGATATTTCGAAATTTTTTTAGGACACCAACACCTTATTTATAGCCTAAAATGCCTCCATTATATAAAACTCGTCCGATCCCATCATGAAAAATGTGATATTTCCCTAACCTTTTTTGGCGAGAATGAATTTTCCCCTATTATAAACATATATATGGTTTTGGTGGAATGGTTTTTTTTTTGCTAGACATGCGAACTTTATGACGTCATGTGTGACGTCACTGCTAGCATGTGGTACTCATGTGGGATCAATGTAAAGAGGAGGACTATAGCTATCTAATGGTACCAAAATCAAGTGTCTGTGATGTTCAGGTGTCGTGCTAGGCAGTTGGTCTCTTCCGAAGCGGGGGGGTGGTTCCCCCCAACCATAACTTTGGGATCACCTTTATCTTCCTATACCCCACGGTGGATGTTTGTTTGTATGAAAAGGAACGGAATATGTCAATTGCAAATACATTAAATAAGTGGCACCAACAGGGGTTTTAGCAAGCCGGTGGGAAAAACCTGAAGGGGGTGGTAACCACACCCCCCCCCTTAGGTAGATGAGGGTTAGATCAATAATGCAATGTAAAACTGTTACATCAAAATCTTTTTTAGTTTTTCATCTTTTTCGGTTCCCATATTTTCCCACATACCAACGATATTATTTTGAGTTCCAGGAACTTAGTTGATTAATAATTTCACACCTTGATAATTTCTTGGGTTTACTAGATAAGCGAATAAAGTAATGTGATTGTGAGTACAGTAGACCAACTTATCGCATTCACCTTTTCAGCCATCTCAATAAAATACATGGGAACTGTAAAAGATTACTCATTGGAATTATTCAAAAAAATTGAATGCACCCGATTACAATTAATTTTATGAGGAGAACAGGAACATTATTTTCCTCAATTCCAATAACGAAAGATTGTTTAACATGAGAAAATTTCTCATTCTGGATGTCCTCGTTTGTACTTAAACATGTGGCCCGATGCTGCAACATTACATCATCATTATCGTACATTATGTTATGAATTTTTTGGTGTTTATATTTTTATCTAAGGTTAGTACTAAAGTTACAGAGAAAAATGCCTATAAATTTTACAAGAAATAGGCAGCAATTCTTCCAACAAACCCTGTAAAATCCATCTTTTACAGGTTTCATTCAAATGAACTGTAAATTTATAGCTTGAGTATATATTTACTATTAAATACTTTGAGTAAATCAATTCTTATACAAAAATCAAAAATTGTAGAACCTCCTCATTCCTCTTTTTATTTCAGGCACATTATTTGCCTGTAAGAGCAATGACACCTTAGAAAATCGTACAAAAGCATAGGCATTTCTAGCACCCTCGGCAGGCAACAGAATGTAACATGTTCAATACCACAATCAGAGGCAATCGATCGACTCTGTTTGAGTACGCCAAACAGCTCAATGTGCATTCGTCTCCTATGACATAGAAACAGGGGACGTTTTTTAGTTTTTGCAAACAGAACAATCACTTTGTAATTAAATTTGACAAGGAAAACAAAGGATACTTGAATGGAAAGCGTGCTCAAAATGAAGAACGTTTCAATGTCCACAATGTCCACATAAAATCATTTTCCTAAAATGTTTCAAATTTTAGATATGCAAGTTCATAATTCTCGAAAACTTCAATCGCCGATATCTCGAAATGTGACTTTTGGTCGATTGGCCTGTTTGGAAGATTCGTGACGATATATATATATATATGTGATATCAACGGAAAGCTAATCTTATTATCTTTAATTTGCTACAAAGATCATTCACATCAGTTAGGTATAGATAGAGCTACAGTCAGATGGAAAGGTTTATAAAGGGTTCAAAAATTGAAAACGTTCTGATTGTTTTTCCCTCATGTGGAAACATCAAATATCTGATTAAAACTTTTGAGTTAAAATGATCCAATTGTTTGGATAGTAGAAGAACAAAAATATATACCAAATTGGCCTCATAGGACAGTTTGTGTGAGCTTGTGTAGTTGACCACATCTGATAGCATTTTCCTTGGTAACATCAAAGGATACATTTTGTAGTCTTGAACTTCTCTGGGGTAACAAGGAAAATATGAAAGTTCTTCTGATACCAAAATCTCACTTTCAATGGGTTAAACTGAGGGGCATGGTTGTTGATCAGGTGGCACATCTTTAAGGTACCCAGCAACACTGTGATTGACTTGTTTTTTGACAGATTGCCGTGCTAATTGCCAATGCCATAGCCCAGTTGCTGACGCCTTCATTCTACGACAGTATTATTCAGATCAAGAAATTGCCATATTTGCCAGATATAAGCCATGCAGGTTCAAAGTAAGTACATTTCATATATTAGAAGGGAAAAGAATCACATTTGAAATTCAAGAGCTCTTCCAAATTTCAGTTCATATTTGAAATCATGAATAAATTCCCAATTCATCACAGCTGTTTGACTCCATGTAAATCGTCTCTTTAATTTTAAGAGCAATTTAAGCAAAGGCATAGAGACATAAAGAGATATTACCTCTGCAAAAAATCAGGACAAAATCCCTTGCAGAAATCTTGCCATATAGGCCGGCAAGGTCAGGAATTTTATGTTATAGCGCCCCTCTACATTATCATTCAACATAGAAAGACGTGTGTTAAACTATATTGATAAGAAAATCATATTTGCCGCAATAAAAATTTTGTAAGATTTACAAGGATGAAGTCATGTATAAAGAATCAAAACAGTTGTTCCAAAAGTGCGTCACCGTTTTAATATATATTTTTTGTGGCTGAAGCTATAGATGGAGGACCACTTAGCAATCGTTGTGCGTGTGTTATGGGTGTCACTAAGATTGTTAATTGTTTTTAATGTGTTATTTTTTTGTTTCCAAATGACTCAATTGAAAAGTTGAAGTCAATTGCAACCAAAACTGGTGTCATAGGTGCACCATGGGATTACTCATATGTTGATGAGTCAAGGACATGGCACAAGGTCAAGGTCATGTGAGGTCAAGTGATGAAAAAATAGGCTCTAAAAATGAAAATGGACCTCAATTTAAAAGTTGAGGTTTCCATTGGAACCAAAAAAACTTGAGTATAGGTGGAATAGGGATCCCTCATTATGTTGATGAGGGTCCAAAGGTCATGATGCCAGGTCATGTAATGTCTTGGAGCGGCCCACAGCGAAAGTCAAGAACCGCGAATTCTAGTTTATTCTGGTTTGGTCATAATAAATGAGACTTTCATATAGCCGTTGTCATGCCCAAAAGTTGCATTGTGGAGTTAGTTTTCAGTGGGCCATTGCAGGTTTACTGCGGACACGAACCAGGACCACAACCAATATTGCAAGAGGCTTTCTCGCTCATTCGTCATTGAAAACCCTCTTAATGTAAATCAAACATATATTTCTTGAATGGTACCACACAGTGACATTGTGAAAAATGCATAAAGTGCAACTCCAATTTGCACGCTTTTTTGAAAAAATGGTTTTGAAAACTACACTAAGTAGTTATTAAATTTTCAAAACAAATATTTTAAAATTGTATACAAGGATCCGACGGCGACTATGATCGCCCTACGCCAGTGGGCGGCGCACTCACAATCCCCATGACTGGGGGGCATCTTTGATTTTCGTTATACACCACGTTGACGTTGTACGTGTTACAAAAAGAAGCGATAATTTGAATCAGTTCGTCTGACAGCCAAAAATCCACACTTATTTAGGTATGTAAGGTATCCACCAGTGGAATCTTCTGCGAACCCTACGCAATAACGTCTCCCACTAGGGGAATAACTGCGCACGGTGTTCGCAGAAAATCCACAGTCGTAGTATCAGAGCACGAGGGTTGTATAAAATAAATTGAAAAAAATACAACCATTATAGAGGATCCTCCACCGTGCGCTGAAACCCCCGTTCCCTGTAAGCGACGGTGGAGGATTCTGCGTCCGTGCGCGGAAAATCCACCGGAGGCTTACCTGCGCACTCGTGCGATGAACCCTTCCCTATAAGCGACGGTGGAGTATTTCCGCGCTGGACGCAGGGAAGAACCGGAGGATATTACCGCGCACTCGGCGGCTTAAAACACTCGTTCCTTATAAGCGAAGGTGGAGTATTTCCGCGCAGGTGCGCCAGAAGAACCAGAAAAATCCACCGGAGGGATTACTGCTCACTGTGCGGCTGAGGAAACCCCCGTTCCCTATAATCGACGGTGGAGTATTTCCGAGCACGGACGCAGGGAATCCAACGGTGGATTACCGGCGAACTCGCGCTATTTAAAAAACCCGTCCTTATAAGCGACGGGGGAGGATTTCTGCGTCCGTGCGCGTAAAATCCACCTGAGGATTACCTGCGCACTCGTGAAGCTGAAAACCCACGTTCCATATAAGCGACGGTGGAGATTTCAGCGCACGGAGCAGGGCGAATCCACAGGAGGATTTACGGCGACTAGTCGCGCTTAAAACACCCGTTCCTTAGAAGCGACTGGGCGAGTATTTCCGCCACGAAAGGGGGTTCTGGCTCAGAGGGTCCTTATATATTTTTTTTTGGAATATCTATCGTAATTGGGTCTGTCTGAACCTATAACCTAGCGAGAAAAGGAACGTTTTTTCCATATAAGCGACGGGGGTAGTATTTCCGCGCCCGGGGACCGAAGGGAATGCCACCGGAGGATATAATATGGTTTCGTCTTTACCTTCAATCAAACTCATAATAATCCACCGCTCCGCTGGTGGGGCTTCTGCGAACATTTTGAAATACAGGCAAAAATAAAATAAAAAAAAAGATGTGATAAATACAATGTCTTCATTTCCTTTTCCCTAACGTACTCTCCTCTCCTGTTTTTTTGTTCTTCAATACTCTATCGTGTCATATGTGAGTTATTTTACGTAAACACTCATAAACATATTTTTTTTATTTAAAATTATTTTTTTATTCGTTTGATTTTCGATCTTAATAAGTAAACGAAAACCAAAGAAAAACACAAAAACAAAAAACAGGAAAAGGAAGAAAACAAAAGAAGAAAACTTACGTTTTTTATTTGAAAGCGCTTGATTGAATTGTTTATCGTGTACGGTAAAGACGCCAACATTTTAATTTGGCTGGTACGGGAATTACCGTCCGATGGTGCTATGACTTACTCAGATGTTCAACCACTCAGAAAGGCTCAAAATGTCGGCATGGACTCTTTGCTACCACAAAAACCGTTCTGTGCCCATTTCAGCGATGTGGTCGCGCCCGTGTGTTAAAAATGAAAAGTAGAACGTAAGTACATTGCAATGTACCGGTTTCTCAAAGTAAATTATTAAAAGATGTTAAATATGTAATTTCTCTATTATAAGATCAGCTCAGAAACGATGCTATTTTTAATCTGAACCTTCGGCTATTATTTAGTTGTTCATAGAGTAAAAATTCCATTTAAGATTTAGCAAATAAAAGCGGATCGTAATTATTATAATTTGTACCCGTCACAGTTGAAAAGAAGAAGATTTGAAAAGTTACAAGTACAAGCATATGCCTATACAACTCTGTCTGGAAGTGTTACCATGGCAACATATAGTACTGAATATCATACACGTAATCAAATTTTATAGCAATACGGTTATTTGATTTCGGAACCAAAACTTTTTTAGTTTGGAATAGCGAACCCTTTTTAAAATTCGAAATATTGACACTTTTTAAGATTCGGAATAGCAAAAACCCTAGGTCCGGAGGTATGTTCCGTCTCGATATATTGGAAAGAAACAGGTCTCCTTAAAATCCCCATTATCCACCAGTTATTATCCACTTATGAACAAAGACCCGATTACGCGTGTTGATGTTGACGATTTGCTAGGTGCAGAGACCACACTCGATGTACGATTGTAAGCGAATTAAAAAACGTACCTGTCAATCAATTATTGTCAAATAACCTGTGGATAAATGATAGGACCTATGCTTTGTTAGGTTTTTAAAAATGTGAATGTGTTTTTAGTTTAGCTCCCACTTCTGGTAAAATTGCTTTTTTGTATAGTACATTGTGAACTTAAACGGTCAATATCTCAAAAATTACAAAAGGTCAGTAAAAATTGGTAATTCTCAGCTCTGATATTTACAATAACCGAGGTTACAGGTAAGTGCACGAGCTAGTCATATGCCTACAGTAATATATTTATAATATTACAGTAATATAACCCCTAGGAGGCTACAATGTGTTATTAGATTTATCTGAATGGGAGAGATCAAAATAAAGGCCGAAGGACTCTATTGAAGGAGAGAGAGAGAAAACAACCTGCAAGTTTAGTATGTGAACAAGATCCGGGGACTAACACAGAAATGTTTGGGGCCAATGAGAGCCTAAGGGTAAGCGAGGGTCAAGGGCCATGCAAAGTATACGGTAAGTATACATACTGAAACCAAGTTAGATGCATTGCTCTGTGTACAACAATCGCAGATAATTATAGGGGTGTATATGCGCGTACATTAGATATAAATTGGAATATCTAGTATGATGAGTACGGTATGCATGTTTGTAACTTCCAATATTATGATTTATTTCTTAGACCCAAGATAGGATCTAAAAATGTAAATAAGACGTTGTGCGTCTAAATGGACCAAAATTCAGACTGGATGCAGGTCCCGTTCGGTACCCGTCGCCCTCTAAACATTTTAGAGTAAAAGATGTTAGAATCAACTATAAAACGGCTGCGTGTTGCAACACGCACGCGAAACATTACGCCAGTGGACACATACGCGTTTCCCAGTCATGATGAATATTTATTGGAGGAAATTTTTCTTCCAGCTATATACAGTGGTTAGGAGAGCTCAGGCGCAACAAAGTGCGTCGTGCTTCGATTCGTTTGGCTACGGGCCTATCTAGCGCTTCGCGCTTATAATATCTAGATTTAAACTTTAGTGCAGGCGAAAATTGCCGTTATCTGGCGTAGAGGAAGCAATTCAGGTATGCAGCAACGCAGGATGCAGTGAAGTATTGAACGAACTTTATACACTATTAAGTTCTCATGTGGGGTATTTTTACGAAAAGTCCACCCTTAGGTGCCTCTTGGTTGGATGTGCTCTAGGTTCACTCTAGGTGAGTCGGGGCGAGATTCTGGTTGACAATAGATTCTTGTCTTATTAACGAAATAACTGCATGACATAGTATTGAGTTTATTTCGTAAGAGAGTAGAAAAGAGGATGTTTCAGTTTAGGATTTTTTATTCATGTCCGTTCATAAGTTTTTGGGGAGTGTCGACCGATACGCGATTCCCATTCGTTCTGAGAGGGTGTCTTACTTCACCCAATCAATACAATAGAAATTCGATGTGACGCAGTACCGGATCAGATTACGGCCATAATTAAAAAATGCCCCTTTTCTTACGAACGAAATGCAAGGCAAATGACTGAATAAATCCAAACACCAAACTTGGCCAAACTCTGAAGCATTTAAGATAAGAAAATGATAGGAATATTATTACCCGCCAAAGTTATTTTTTAGTCATAAGGATTTAGAAATTGACATTTATTCGCCTTCTTCAAGAAATAATGCGGGATCTATGGTCAAATAAACTTGCTAAGTACTATTAAGAATTTTGGCACTAAACGAGCTACAATATTTACGTGGCCTAATCCCCATCACTTAAAGAGGTTCACCCGACTAGATATCATGACATGATTCGTTCTTTGATTGGACTCGCAAACAAGGAATCGATAGCGTGTCTCAGACTTTACGACAATCAATTGATTCTGGTAGAAGCCGTTACATATTTGATACAAAAAGGTGCATGGAAAGGGGGTTACACATCAAATCAGTTGAACAAAATTGAGCATTACGGCTTTTTAGTTATAATATCAACCAATCCCCCTCAAAATGAATTTTACCGTCGACAATATGCGTTTACTGACAGGATAAAAATCAGACTATAAAATACCACCATATACATAGGCGCCAAGTCTAAATCGTGCTCGATTAAGACACGGCGCATGAGGTAGGAACAAAACATCTCGACATGATAGACAATGGTTATTTATTTATTTGAAAACATTCACTTTTTATAACAGCAGCACCCGTCCATTCGACGGTGTGTTCATAAAAAATAAAACATACATAAAAAACCAAAAACAAAATGAGAAGTAAAAGGTTAGATTAATGTGAAATAACAACATATAACTAAACCTTACTTACCACAAGTTAAATAAAAAAATGTGGTAAGTGTATTAGAATGCCTCTTAAATTCTTCTGCTATTATCGCTCTGATAATAAGTCGACAAATATAAAGCAAATCCTTGTGTAGACTTTGGTGGGAGTTTATTAATTACTTGTACTTCAAGGTTTACATAGTATATGAAAAGTGTTTCAAGATAACCCTGCGAAAGTGCCGCGGAAAAATACTCGAACGTCGCTTAGGGAAGGTCTTGTGTGTAGGCACGCGTGCGTCGGTTAATCACCGGTGGAGTTCCCGCGTTAGTGCGTTGGATGGAACATACTCCACCGTAACCGTCGTGATAGGGAACGGATGTTTTAGCGCACGAGTGCGCCGGTAATCTACCGGGGACATTCACTGCGTCCGTGCGCGAAATACACTCCCCCGCCGCTTATAAGGGTTTCAGCGCACGAGTTCGCAGGTAATCCACCGGTGGATTCCCTGGGTCCGTGCGCGGAAATACTACACCGTCGCTTATAAGGAACGGGGGTTTCAGCGCACGAGTGCGCAGGTTTAATACCTCGGGATTTTCCGCGCACGGACGCAACAATACTCCACCGTCGCTTATAAGGAACGGATGTTTTAGCGCACGAGTGCGCCGGGTAATCCACCGGTGGATTCACTGCGTCCGGCGCGGAAATGGAAAACTCCACCCGCTTTAAAGGGTTTCAAGCGCACCGGTGCGCAGGTAATCCTCTAGGTGATTTTCGCGCCCGGACGCAGAAATACTCCACCGTCGCTTATAAGGAACGGAGGTTTTAGCGCACGAGTGCTCCGGGGTAATCCACCGGTGGATTCCCTCGTCCGTGCGCGGACAATACTCCACCGCGCTGCGATTATAGGGAACGGAGGTTTTAGCGCACGGTGATGAATTCTCATATAGAGAGGCCTATATTGTTTTCAAAATTTTAAATATAACATTATGTTTTTCAGACTTTTTTTCTGTGGATGTTTTCACTTTTGCGACCGGCACAGTGGCTGCAGTATTCCACTGAGGAGTTTTTTGCCGTAGGGCGGGGTTACAGAAGATACCACTTGGTGGATAAACTTACATAACTCCTATTTCATGTTATCCATTTAGTTTATATCCAATCTATTGGGCCAGTCTTTG
>JAMKCH010085202.1:0-76556 GCA_023653785.1 Ophioderma brevispina
ATCATGATCAGACTGTTTATGTTTATTTGTTATGTTTCTTTGATCCATATTGGGTGCATAATAATTGGCAGTTGCCACGAATCTTATACGTATCATTTTACTTTGGCGTGCTTGTCTTAGAATTAGTAGTCTAAGTCCTACCCTATTAAGTACTGTACTTAGTTAACAAATAGTAGACTTTCATCTGTGTCTCAGCAAACTAAGCCATCACAATGGCGGCCATTTTGGATGTTATCATTAAACCTGAACCAAATGTCCTATGTTATTTTTACTGTCTTAATTGTGTTCACGACCTTGATAACATGGGTATAGACCCACTGATTATTCTGCTACGCAGTCTCAGAACTCAAGATATTAACATAAATCCATCAAAATGGCTGGCCATTTTTGATTTATGCCAATTAGGCATATTTCTGCAACTCGGATTTCCTCGGATTTTTAGTATATTCATTTTAGGTACATGAAGCAATGCATTGGGCAAAAACCTTTTTGAAGCAATGGTTCCAGGTCAACTCAATTTCTGGACATAATATCGTTTCCTGGAACTTCAATCTAGTGGATTCCGTGCAGAGTATTTAGCTATGGACATATTTTGCATACAAAAACCACAGAGCTACTAGAGTATACGCAGTCTCACAGAGTGTGAACCTAAATAACTGCCAGACCAGGTATTGGCCTACTGCTCCCCACACAACCTTTAAATTTGGGGGGTTGTATATAACTAGAGGGTAGATTCGTACATAATATTTATTGGTATTGAAAATATACTCGCGTATTGCCTAATTATGGACGCACGTATATAGCCGCACATCTGTTAGCATGAAACTAGAGCTATAGATACTTGAATTTTCAAAAAGGCTTGAAATTGAAAGATATTCTGATTATTACGATTTTGTTATTATCCTGCGATTAACATAAATCCAGTTTATCTCGACACGGTGTTGCCGTTTTTTGGCCCTCACCATGATTTACCAATCAGCACGCACCTCGCTGTGACGTAGTTGCTTTTGGCTTTTGTCTTTCGCGCTAATTTTGGCACTTGGCCGTCTCAATCCGTTTCATGTGGTCATAAAAAATTTTCAGGCGTACCACTGGATTAATCGACTATCTCAATCAACTATTAAATCTATATAATGATGAACTTACTCATGTGGATTGCACGTAAGCGAATTTCCAATAAAGATAACAAAGTCACACACGGTTAAATTAAAGAAGAAACGATCTCATATTGGACTTTTCTTACGCCTGCTCATCATCATCGACTCTGGACCGGTATTCATCGCAAGGTTTCCTCAGGCAGATTCTCTTTAGTGGATATCGTACTACTAACTGGTCAATTAACTTGGAAGAAATACAGTCAGAATCTCATCAATTTTTGGTTATATCAGCGGTAATTTAGTTTTGTGGCGCAGCTGGTATTCAATTGACTCACTTCGTATGACGCATCGAACGTATGGTGGTGTACCCGCCAAGTAACTCAATAACGTGTTCGAGTCAGTGTGCCTGCAGAGTGCGGAGTTATAGTGTCGAGTCAAGGCAGCTAAATTTTGCTGCGTTTTTTCTTTAAACACCTGGGTGAAGTTGCGTAGAACTACCGTTATCCGGCCTGCATCCATGCCTAATTCATCTCAGGACAGCAGATGAAACCGGTATACTTCCTTGGATTTTTCGAGGTACAAGCTTAGCTTTCATTAATATTCCAGGATCTACTAATCTGAATTCTCTGAGTGAACCAGAGGTTGGCGTTTAAAAAAAAAAAAAAAAAAAAAAAAAAAAAAAAAAAATAGCTGTTGGCAAGTACTCCATAACAACTTTGATATGAAGCTGTTTTTTCAGGTATGCTTGGGTTCTGAAATGGTGTCGTCCACTCTGTTGGCAATTTTAGGTCATTCATTCTACCGTTTTTCATTTCAAACATTATTGTAGAGGAACAAGTTGTTTGTTTCGTTTGTTCCCATACTCGTTATTCTCTCTCTCCCTGTTCAAGTGTAGCAACTGTATAACATAGCTATTAATTTTCTAAATCAGAATCCCTTTAAGGCATATCGATCAACAACTTATTCAACCATTTTACAACTGCACCATCGCTTCAGTCAGCCATTGAGTCAGGGTCATTCCACGCATTGCCATTTCCACCTTCTTTGTTTTCCCTCAATCATCGATACTTGCTGTTTGTCAGATCTTGAATGTTTTCGGCTTTATTTTGCTTCGTATTCACCCTCATTTTTCTTTCCCATGAACATGTAATTGTGCTGTTGGCCTTTTTCAATTTTGTTGATTTAACTTCACCGGATTTAAAGTTAGTTGGTTGGCGCGATACCCACATCTCATTTTGCGCTACAAGAGACAAGGAAGATCAACGCATGCCTTGAAGCATTACGCAATTGCAAATATAGCTGTGATTTTCCTTCTGTCTTCACAAACCTTTCTCAAGTCCCACACGCTCTGTCATTCTTTAGTCCAACAATCTTTAGTCAGACTGTAGTACTGATACAACCGATTTTTTTTGAAACGCTTACTGATTTTTTTTGATATTTTGTTTTTGGGTTACCAATGCATTTAGGCCTACGGGCCTGTGTTGCCCTTTTAGTTTTTTAATGCTCGTTTCCTGGTGACTAAGAACTCACGGTTTGTGTTGTGCCGCCACGCGTACGTGTTTGATGTTTGTGTGTTGCGGCCTACGTGTTCTTTGATTCTAAAGAAACTGGGTGTACTTTCTTGGTTCGCTTCAAAATGTAATCTAGTTACATGTATTTAAATTTTAGTTCTTAAGTAGGCCTATAGGGCTTGTTTGTCTCACGTGTTTTTTGTCGTTAGGTTGTTGGCGGGTTTTTAGGTATTAGTTTTAGTTTTGTTTGCAACCAAAATTTGTTAGAAAGAACCACTGGACCAGCGCATATTGGTGTACACAGATTTGGGACAGTTTACGTGTGGCCGATTAAGGGGCATTCTTTGAATTATAAATTCCTTCTTGTGCCATAATTCATTGCTATGGTCCAAATGTCAGTCACAAGAACCATTAACCAAGGCCCATATAGGGGTGTACCCGTTGGGGTGATGTACAATGTAGGGCCGTTTAAGGCATTCTTTGAAAATCTATTATTCCTTCTAACACAATCAATTGCTATGGTCCAACTTTCAGTCAAAAGACCATTACCCAAGTCCCATATAGGGTGTACACGATTGAGGTGGAAGTAGTGTAGCCGATTAAAGGGCATTCTTTGAAGATCAATAAATTCCATTTTCTGCCTCAATTAATTGCTATGATCACCAAAGTTGGTCTGAAGACCACGACGAGGGAGTTGACAAAAAGAAATATGGGAAAGAAGAGAACTGGGAAACGGAATGAGGGAGACAATAGGGAATGGAGGAGAGAAACGGTACGGCTGGAGGTAACATGGCGCCGGCAGAGTGGGGAGTGTAAGTGAGACCTGGTGGACGGTATCATTAGGTATAAAGGGGGGTAAAAAAACGTGGAAGAGAACAGTAAAACAAAATGGTGGCAAAGGAGGAGTAAGAGGGAATGGGAAAGAAAGAAGGAGATGAAAAAAGACCGGATAGGTAAGGAAGTAGTGCTTTTGGAGTAACTGACCCCAGATCCTAATGTATAAACACATTGGGGTCAAGGGTCATGTCGGCTAATTAAAAGGGCATTCTTCACCAATCTAATAAATTGTGGGGCTTTGTGTCTCAAATTCAATGCTATGATCACTTAACTTAGAAGAACCTCTGACTCATTTGGACCATATCGAGTGTACACTGGGTTTGAAAGTGTTGGCTGATTAAGGGGTATTCTTTGAAAATTAGCGCATTCCTTCAGTCTCAACATCTAATTGCTTTGTTAAAAAAAAAAACCTGACACAAGTCCTATATGGGGCATCACCCCAATAAAAAAAAAAATTATCAAAATTCACCATCACTGATTAGAGACCTTCTTTGAAAATATATAAATTACATCTTCTGCCGGCAAAGGAGACATTTACTAAAAATACCCTCCTTCAATAACGGTTTTCACTAGGTGTGGTCAAGGTCAGAGAAATATTGCATGCTGATCTTTAGTGCTTCTCGCAGAAGCAAATTTAGCCCTAGTTGGCTTTGTTGTTTGTCTTAGAGCCTTTTGAAGTGAGAGGAGATATGTCGATATCCATGCTCTGGTACGATCTTCCTCAAGCGGGTTTTCGCAGATTTCTGTTTCTGGTGTTGCGTATCCCACTTTCTATTCCCAATTTAAGCATTCAAAAGTGCCGTCCCTGACTCCTTTTAGCTGTCGCAGTTTTTGTGTAAGTTTTACCTTTTTTTCCTGCTCTTTAAACGAAATGCAATCCTTTGACCAGTTAATTATTTTGTTTATATATTTGCCCCCTTTTTGTTTCGAACGCACTTCAGTGCGGTTTTATTTTTTTGCTATTTTTTCCATGAAGGCCGGTGTGAAATCTAGCATCCCACATGAGTGAATGTCTAACCATTATTTCAATGCTTGTACGAATAAACACGTGACCCTTTTAGACGGGCCATTTTGGTACAGTGCTGTACACAATGAGGGGTTCAGTATCATGGTGAACACAATGGCCTAGTTGAGTGGTACGGACATTCAGTCACACGGACTCTGTATTTCTTGTCACCGGGAAATTTTGCTTAGCCCAATTAAACTTGTTCGGTACCAGTTTTGCAATAGGGACAGCTGACTCTTCAACGTGCCGGCGTGGTAGGACTCTTTCCATATCTATTGGTGGGCCGGTTATTTATATAAAGTCAATTGCAACTTATTTTGCGGTTAATATCCTTTTCTTTTCTTTTTTTTGTTGGTATCGAATTAAATTATTTTTTTAATAAGAACCATCTTTTATATAACTCGCTTAATCACCGTATATATGCTCAAATCGGCGGTTGTCAGTTTTATTACTATTGCACCGCTTCAAGAAATCTCCACAATCATTTCACTTCTTTTAGGTGGCCACTCAAAGACCATGCCTTACAAGCGCACATGGCTATCTTGTTCGATTTTTCATAGTGCTGTTTTCCGCGGATTTGGTCGTATCAAGGGCTAGTGCGGTTTACGTCAATCTCTTATCTAGTTTTTTGTTTATTTCATTGAAATTGCGCAATTTACATTCCCCTCGCTTAATATTAAATAATTCATCCATATCATTTTTGTCCCCTTTTTCGTGTCCACTTTTTCTACATTTGCGCGGTTTAATTTTTCTTAAACATTTGACTGCCAGCCTGTTTCAATCGGTTCTGTCTATTTTCCTAATTTTGAAATTTTGGGGAAAAAAAATAAAAAAAATATTTTTATTCTTCCCGTTTAACTTTCATCTCATGTTTTAGGGTGGCATGTTTACAATTTGTTGCAAGTTTCGAAGTTAGCGGGTTTACTTGGTACCAATCCCTTGTTTTGTAGATCTATGCATTTTTTGTTCTTTCTTGGCAAGTACCAAAATGTTAGTACCGAAGTAGCATCTGCTCCCATTGCCCCTTTGATTTAATGTTATTTTATTTTACCTGCTCCAATTACGATATTCAATTTTAAGTTACCTCAAATTTATATTCCACGGTTTGGTGCTTCTGAAGGCGCCGCCTATGAGGCCAATGTTCCATTTCTTTTTTGGTAATTTTGCTTCATCAGCATTCATTGTAACTCTTTATTTGGTCGTCCTCCACCCGGGGGGGGGCATGCAAGTTACTTTAGAGTAACTTGTTTGGCGGTTTTTAAACAATTACCTATTCCCAGCTCATTGAACTCGAGAAATTCTTAGCTGTTCTGGCACGAATTATCCTTGTATTCGTAATTCTGCGCACATAATTTTCAACAATTGATCATTGTATTTTTGGCAGCCCTTCAGTAAAATTCAATGTCACTTTTATTACCTGAGAAATTTTGTCAATTTTAAACCACTTCCCTTCTGTAGCTGGTGGTGGAATCGACTACTTCCTCTTCTGTATCCGGTGGGGAATTACGTAGCTAGAGCTAGATATTAAATGGCCATTGTGTTAATATTCCAGTGTGACCTATATGACTCTTACAAACATTTAATAATTGTCAAGTCACCCCCCCCCCCCCCCCTTTAATTCATTAAATATATTGTTCATGATTATAAGAGTGATTTGTGCTAATATCTAAATTACTATCGGTATACTGTGCTGGTGCCTTGATTATTTTCCATTATATAAGAATGAGATTTGTTACATTGTTATCTATATTGGTATACTGTGCTGGTGCCTCGATTTAATCCCTCTCTGTTTGGGGGATTACTAAATTGCTTTAATGATGTTAATCGTTCGTCAATCGTTCGTGTCACAGTCATTCGCAATGGCTTGTGGTGGTTTCGGGATTTATTCAACTATGTTTAAACTGATCCGGGGCCGCGTGTATCTATGATACGACGCTCCTACCTGGCCCGCGTTTTTTGAAACTGGGGCGGATTGGGAACAACAGTCAGGGGTTTACAACCCTAACTCTTATTTCGACACTGACTGCGATGTACTAGCCAAACTATATCTATTTGTTGAATTGATTTTGGCATTTGTGATACGACCAACGGGCCGTTTTGGCGTGGTTTTAATGTTTGCTTGCTGCTCATCATGTTAATTGCCATAGTGTTTTCAGTTTGAATTACTGAGGTCCTCTTGAAATGGTCCTTGTTTGCTGCTGGCCATCTTTGAATTATAACACAACTTGAAGGCCGCGCCTGTTGATTAAATCGCTTAAACGGCGAAGAAAAGCGCTACCCATTCCTGCTTCTTCGCTTTTACTTTTTCATCGCGTGTGAGAGATAATATTTATGCTTTAAATGTTTTTCGGTGTAAATAAAATATACTTGTAATGAAATTATTTTCTGATAACTTGAATAGTGATCAGCTAACATGGGTAATGCATTTTAGACCATAACTAAATGTTATTTGAAAAAAAGTAATACAGCTAGATTATTTTGTTGGACAGGTTTACAAACGCGACCATGCATGGTCTGCGCGAGCCAGGAAGGAATGTTGCACCTCGTTTTCTAGATGCGTAATTGGTCAAAGTCAATCATCTGTGCTGCGATGTTTCGCTTACCGAGTGGTGCATACCTCCTGTCCACAGTAATTTTCAATCCCACTATAATGGGTTAAATTAGCAACTATTTCGGTGTCTAAATTAGTTCAAGCCCAGACTCAGCCCACATTCGTTGGACTCACTGGACTCGGACCTCACTGGCTCGGACTCGGACCAGACCTGCTGGACTCGGACTCGGGACTCAGGTCCCATGGACTCAGGACTCAGACCTCGTGAGACGGACTCAGGCCCGATGGACTCGACTCGGACTCGACGCTGATGGACTCTGACTCGGCGTCCGGACTCATGAGTCCGGACTCGCTCCAACACTGCAACCCAGTCGGAGGCCACTTTTTTCATTTGTAAGGAGTCTAGAATTGCTAAACTTACTGCGGTTTTTAATCCTACGTCTACCTTTATAATCTTAAATATAACATAGGATACACCATATTAATTCAGTACCTTATGCCATCCTCCCTCAGAGTTTCCTTATTCTTGGTTCTCCGTTCTCCCTTACCTTTACTTATGTCGTTTTTTGGAACTTTTTGAACATTCTACTATAATTACTTACACAATTAGACACTGCCAGTTTGCTTTTTCTTGTAACACTTGGTAATCTATACAAAATATAGTTCTTAACTGTATATCCCGATCTTTCCTCAGGCGTTCACATGTTGTTCTCACTTTCTCTCTTACCTTTTGTTATTGCCTTTTTGGAACTCTCAGGACACATTACTATAAGTTAACTTGTTATTGAAGTTTTTGTTTAACAGACAATTATCAACTGCTTTTTGTAATCAATTGTTATCTGTCTGGTGTATTTTAATTGAAGTTTCTAATTAATTTGGTACGCATTATCGAAATGGACCCATTCTTTTAGCTGATATGTCAAGACAATACATGAATGATCTTCATTGTTTGCCCTTTATGGACTTTGCTTTGCCTACGTACTTATCCAGTCAACCATTTCCTTACATCGTTATTTTTATTGACTCATAACCTGTTATTGTATTTTTGTTAAAAGGCTATTTCTATTGTCTTTATAACTGTTATTGTATTTTTGTTATTAAAAAAAATGTACATTCTAATGTGTAAAGTAATTAACGGAATGAACGGATCATCAATAGTTGCCTTTTATTAGACTGTACCCCAGTCTCTGCTCTGTCTCTGGGTTTTTGTGTGCACCTGGTTAAAAGATAATGCTAAACTAAAAAATTGAAGACTTTTCAGCTTGCCATTCCCCTGGACATTGCCGGTGTAGAAGTAATTATGGTCCGGCGTACTCATAGTCCGGGAACAATGGTGAACAATAGGGCAATCGATTCAGTTGACTCTTCACGCAACATTAGTTTCACGCTTTATTCCGTTATCGTCTATGGAGCCCCGGACTGTGGCTCCCGCCGGACTATATCTGCTTTCACACCGGTCCTATTACCGCGCCCTCTCGACCAACTTGTTCACAGAACGCAAATTACACAGGGCTCCTGGAATTACACAAATTGGGAGTAGCTCGCAGATGGGTTGAAGAGTCTAGTGTAATTTCAGTCGCTTAGAATTGTCATCACCGTGGACCCGAGGGAGGGTCTACCCTTTATGGACTTTGATATGCCTAAGCTCTCATCCAGTCTCCTTGCAAAAAAATAGCTATTTTAACTCATATGCAAAGTACCTAAAGATCTGAGGGTTCTAACAAAAATATTTATATAATATTGAATGGCTTTGAGTATGATACAAGAATATATTGCACGAGCTAGAAAAATATTGTACGAGTCGAAGACGAGTACAATATTTTTTCTAGCGAGTTCAATATTATCTTGTATGCATCATACGAAGAAAAGCCATTCAATACAGCCTGTCTCAAAAAAAATTGTACAATTTTTGAAATTGTCAATCCAGAGATATAATCAATTTAGTGCGATATTCCAAAATTGATTTTGTGCCACTTTTATGCATGGACAGAGTTGCTTCGCCCAGTTATGCCATGCTGTCATGAAGCTCACAAAAGATTGCAATTTGACAAAAGAAAGAAACACAGATTAAAGTAAACAAAAGAAGTCTAGTTAAGGGCACATGTGGTCCAGTGGATATGACTGCCGACTCATGATCCAAAGGTTGTGGGTTCGAGCCCCGCTGCGGCCAATGTGTTGTGCACTTGGGCAAGGCACTTTACCTTACTTGCTTCGTCGACCCAACCGATATTCGGGTAGCTGTTATGGGGAATATTACAATCTAAGTGCTGATAGGATTGTGCGCTTGGCCAGCTGCCGGCCTAGATGAAGCAAAATGATTGTGACGATTTCCTGACGGCAGCGTAATAATAACAGGCAACAGCGCTGTGATCTTGATGAAATGGCGCTTTATAAAAGCCAGTATATTATTATATTATTATATAGTTTTATCGACACAAGTTTCAATAGTCAACATAATCAAGTTAATGCAATCTCTTTTTTCATAAATATAAACAATACAATATTTAGTCACATTAATGAAATGGAACTTTGAATTTATTACCAAAATTGGTATCTATTAAATTCATGCCCAGAAGGATTGTAATTTGCAACCAAAATAAAACACTCCCAAATCCAAAGAAGTAGTTGTGAAAAAAATATTGCACTACCTTGTTGTGCATTTACTAATTGTTGAATCAATAAAACATTGAATTTGAAGCAAAAGTATCAAGGTGGTGACGGTAGAGTAAATTTTTTGCGTTCATGATTACTTCAAGACCATTTTAAAAGTCTACTCCTCCAGGTGGTGTACGCCGGGTGTACGCTCATGGTTCTCTTTAAAAACAGTATATGTCGAAGTTATTCACCTACTGTGAACTTGATCAAAAATTAAAAAAATAGAAAAATGAAGTTAACATGTTGTTGTTATGTGGAGAGTTTATTTATGAAGGAAGCAGTTAATACCTTTTAGAAGAATTATATTATAAGTTTAGAGGTTGAGAAATATTTGCCAATATTTATGAGGAGGTTGGTATAGACCAATTCAGGAATAGATTGGTTTTCTTATAGACACCATGGAACTGTAATTCTGCAATTATGAGGGTCTGGATCGAAAACCAAACCGGAAACCATCCAGTCGTCTGATGAATGGCCTTCTGGGCACTGATGATGCGGGGAAACTCAGATGTTACCGACTTTATTCTGGGAAGGGAAGGAAAGTTGAAGAGGTGGGGGGAAGGGCGGCCAGTAGGGGCAGGGAGCACGAGGCGGATAAAAGAGAGGGCGAACGATGAATGGAGGGGGGAGAGAGAGAGATAGATGAGAGAGAGAGAGAGAGAGAGAGAGAGAGGATGAGAGAAGAGTAGAGAGATGGCGCGAAGAAATGAGATGAAAGAGGTGGATATCCTAAGCCGGCTGTACGTTCTAGGCCGGCGGGGAGAGCCAAGACGTGGCAGGGGATTAGATTGCGAAACTAGGGTGTCGCATCAGATATCTAAAGCAAAACACCACAATGCAAGATTTTAAGAATAATAATTCTTAAAAATAATTATTCAAAGGGTTGTTGTTAAAAAGACCATATGGCATCTAAAAGACTGTCCCAAAAACAAATCACATGATTATCATTATAAAAATTTACAAAATTTGTTATAAAAAGCCAATGTACTTGATTCAACTAAGAAAAAAAGTACAGTTATATTGGAATCGACCAGGACCAACTTTTTATATTTTAAAAAAATTATGTATTAACATTTCTTTGAGCACATAATTTGCGGTTCGGTTCACAGGGGGAAAATTTGAAATATTGAACAAAGTTGACTAGAATAAAAAAAAGTTTCGTAATTGTATATGAAAAGGGTATATATAAACATACCAGGTTTGTTGTTTGGAAGGGTCATCATTTGCTGGCTACTCCAGGTGTTAGGCATAGTAGTATAGTGAAGACACCATGGTCAAGTTCTCTGGCCAGAGGGCATTCATTGAAACAACACGGTAAGGCTATGTTAGGTGATTTGGGTTTGTTTAGATAAAATGTGGCGGTTGTTTGGGCAATTGACGTGAAATTGGGTGGAATGAAAATTGAAAAACAGGTAGTACGGCTGGGCGCGGACATTTTGAATGATTGAACCGAATAAATCTTAGTTTGGGGCTTGTATACACACATAAGTTCAATTCGATACAATTAGCATGACAAAAATGAAGGGCAAACAAAAAAAAAGAGAAGGGTTGGGAGGTTGGGGTGTGCTATTGGGTGGTTATGATAATTTTGTCCTACCATGGCTACACAACGAATGAAAATGGACACGTCCAGTCGTCTTGATTAAAATAAACCGCCTCATATGAAATACAATTCTTTTACCTAGCGAAGAATAGAAGGAAAACGACATGGAGGAGTAGTCTTGAGCACAAGGGATCAAGGTGATGCCACATTATTACACATGGCCACCTCTTTCTAAACACAACAACAATCAATTTGTATCACTACCGTTTAGTTTATATGCAAAGCGACACCCCCAGTAGGGGAGAAGCGGAGGCAGCCATGCTTTCTATTGTTGGTACTCGAAATGTTTTCTTTGTGGTCGGCAAAAAACATGCCCCGAGACGATGAATTTTAAAGAGTACGTAACGTTTTGCCTCCTCCTATATATATCAGAAACCTTTGTATTAGAACTCTTTGGTTTGTATGGTTATTTATTGAGAAAACAGGTGAGTAGACAGAGTGAATGGTTTGAATATGAGTACTGATGATTGGTGAGTATTTTGTAAAATTAAGGTAAGAAAAGTGGACTTGAACTTGAGTTCATAATTGAGTACTTCAGTTTTAAAAGATAAAACTTACATATATTTTAAACAAACAATATAACAAATAAATGTAACATGGTTCTGATAAACAATATTAAACTAAAATATATTCAAAATACAGTAAGTAAATAATAATGGTCGTTATTAAAATGATCCATTATTCATCGACATTAATGCCATGGGGAGAAAGCGTTTTCAATTTATTGATTCCAGAAGGATCACGTCTCTGATAAATAATATTGCATTCTTTTTTTAATGATAGTTCGATGCCCATGATCGAGATGCATCAACTACTGTCAGCCATTTTTGTTAAAATGTTTTCCATTGGCAATTTTTGCCCTTGGCGGTATTATATAATTTGATGGTTGTTTTGTGGTTGAAATCCTCGTTATAAGTTGGTGGTCGTCTACCAAGTATGGTTTAGAGGCACTTAACCAAGTTATAAGATAGATCATCAATTTCATTTTGCAATGGATACGATCAGTAATGGGAAATTTTGTTCAGTAACCGAATGGTAAATTGTTGCCGTTAGTTATGAATTTCTACAGACATTTTGGATGGACAGGCAATGAACCCATGTTCTATTACGTGATTGTTATCTGAAGGGAGTGGAGTCTGGCAGAGGAACGAGGAGATTTTCAGGTTACACTTCGACGGAAAGCAATTATTGGCGGTTCTGGAAATATCATTTTAAGTTTGTTATCCTCGTGAAGGATGGCATGTGTGGGGGCGAGATTATGCCCTATTACTGAGCCTACTGTCATATGTAAGTACACAGGGGTACTCGTTCCAGAGTAGATGTTTTATTTGGATATTATGAGGGGGGCTTGGCGAATCCATCGATTGTCCTCGTTCAATAGCGGATGGAACTTTAGCTTTGTCGTAACCTCGTTTGTCAAGATGGTCCTTTTTTGGCATTTTGTGTGGGAAGGATCGGTTGAGTTAATATCTGATAAAGTTGATGCATGCTGTGGTGGTATCTTGTAATATTGAATGTTTTTAGCACCAAAACGGTCGTGACGTGAAGATCGATTGAGCTTGGAAATTTCCACTGGTGGGGCAATTGGTGCCAGAAAGAATTGGACGAAAAGCAATACATGGTTTGTGGATTTTGGGGAGAAAATACATGACTGGGGTATTGCCGGTTTTATTTTTTAGATATTGTTTTGTTTCATCCTGAATATCGGATTCATCTATCGCCTTCTGAATTTTTTTGATGTGTTGTTTAATTGGATCTCTCGTGAGAATCTGATATGTGGATGTATCAGTAAGATGTTCTTCTCCATTTTCAATATAATCATTTCTGTTCATCACTACAATTGCACCGCCCTTATCGGCAGGTTTTATTTCTAGACTAGAGTTCTTACGGAGCTGTCTAAGAGCCTGTCGTTCACCTCTATTGAGGTTGTCTTTTCTGCGCCTTGTTATTTGGCCCTCTCAACATCTTTAATTAGACTCTCATGAAAGATTGAAAGACGTGCGCTACAGTCTTTTGGAGTCCAAGAGCTTTTTTCACGGAAAATATTTGGAATATATTCAGAGTCCTTACTGTTCTCGTTTGAAAAGAAATGTTCTTTCAAGCGCATGCGTCTATGAAATTCTTTAAGATCTCTGTCAAGTTGCATGGTGTCAATTTCAGGGGGAGTAGGACAAAACGACAAGCCCCTAGACAACAAAGATATTTCATTTTGTGATAAAACATAATCGGAGAGGTTAACAACCTTGGTGTTGTTCTCAGTGGATTCAATACTGAGTGAATTCGTATTATCACTGTCATTGTCAACATGATTACTACAATTATGATTTGAATATAGTTCTTTTTCAATTTGTTTACATGTGAAACGTTTAAAGCGTCTTTTTGATTTACGCTTTCTAGCTTTGGGTTTTTTTAGGAGGTACTTGTATTTGAAAATACTCTATTGCCGAATTTAACCTTGTCATTTTGACATAATGTCATATCTCTGCATAGCTTCCTGTCTTTGATTTCATTCAGTTCATTACGAAAATTCATTTTTGTTTATGGAGACCATTAAGTCTATCATGGTAGTGTTCAGGAGAACACTACCTCACTCACATACATGTATATCACCCCCCTGATTTACCCGGAGGTAGTATCGATTTGATATCAGGCGAAAGGCCGTATTTTTCTCATTGTCGTCCTGAAATTGAAGCCCACAAATCCATTTCATTGCTAATTTTATTTAATTTATGTTTAACCATCAATATTAGCTCGGTATTGAATAGGGCTTTGCAATGCGCATTAATGCTTCTACCGCCAAAACCGTAAGTTTGTTTCCCACTGTACTTTATGGGGCGTATGTGCAAGTGCCAGGCTCTTATATCAAGTAGAGAACCACAATAGACATAAATCGGAACAAGTCAAGAGATCATTTAGGGTTCACTTGGGGTCAGAGGGTCAATAGGTCATCCCGAAAATGCTACTCCTACAAATTGTGTTGCATGGTATAAGTGGCTCATGCATACAGGCCCGTAGCCAGGAATTTATTTGGGGGGGGGGGGAGTGCGGATTTGCCAGATGTGGACCTTTTTTCGACTCGCTGCGCTCACCGGTTGACCCAATTTTTTTTACCGTCGCCACCAAATTCTGAAGAGCGGGGGGGGGTTGGATCCTTCATCAAAGTTATGCTCGGAATGGCGGTTGAAGGTCATTTATGAGACACTTCACCGAAGAGACTAACATATTCAAACAATCGTTTAAAAATCATCTCTCTCATATGCAAGACATGAATGTGATGCCACATGTGCAAGTGCATAGACTGAGACTGGTGGATACTGACTTTCCACAGATTTTAGGTCAAAGGTCATTAAAGGTCATTTCGGTATCTTATTCTAAGCTAGTGGAGGTCAGAGTAGGTTCATCGTTTGCATACTTATACAACATCAGATGCAAAGTCGACCTATGATAGCCTCAACCCCACACGACAAAGATCGTTGGTCAAGTACCACCTTTTTAAATACTCCAATTGGGCTGAAAAACGCTTAAAGTGATTCTTGTGACTTCTTAAACATTATACAATTGAGGTTATTCAAGGTCATTAAAGGGTCCAATGACAAATTTTACAAATGGGCCACAGGATTCAAAGAATCAGATTTCAAGAAAAAAGGTTTCAACTCTACACATTATGCAAGATGGTCATGTGACTCATGCATGTTGATAACCTAGACATTCTCTAATTGTGGGTCAGAGGGCAGCCAAGGGTCATTTGGTGTCACAGACGTCATATGTTGATTTTCAATATAACGTTTCAACTCAGTTACGTTACATAGTACAATCATGTGCCTCATGCATATGAATTAAGTAGACACCCTCTACATTTTTTTTGGGGGGTCAGAGGTCACACAGAGCCATTTCGAGTCACAAGGGTCAAATGTTCGTTTTCGCTAAAACATTCGAACTCAAGTACGTTATATATAGTACAATCATGTGACTCATTCATGTGAATAAGCTAAACACCTTTTACAAAGGTCATTGGTCACATTTCAGCCAGAGGCCATTTGGGGTCATAGGGGTCAAGTGCTGGTTTTTCACTTAAAACGTTTTGACTCCTGTATTACATAGTGCAACCATGTGACTCATGCATATGAAATAGCTAGACACACTCTGCAAAGCTTATCGGGTCAGAGGTCAGCTCAGATCATTTGGTTCACAGCGGTCAAATGTTGATTTTCATTAAAAACGTTTCACCCATGTACGTTACATAATGGAATCATGTGACTCATGCCTATGCATCAGCATAAGATCCCTACCATAACTTATGGGGTTATAGGTCACCCTGGGGTCAATTGATGCCACGGACGTCAAATACTGATTTTCAAGCAAAACGTTATAACTCATGCATATCCATTAGTTGTGAGGAGTCAAAAGGTCATTGTCACCAAAGTGTCCTAAAGTAAGCGAGTGGAATAACTTGTGACCTTTAAATTTGAAAGGACTATAAAAAGATAATAGGGTGTCGGCATTTCAATTTGCATTTCGCTGACAGAGACTTGACTATGGGGTTACGTAATCGTCTGGACACTTTGGGCTTCCCACAATCACAATAAGCCTTTGTATTGAGTCATCAGTTCTTTCATTCAATATTTATTTGTACTGCATGAGGTGTTTCTATACGTTTCCTTTGTTGCAATTCTCCCTTAGTGTTTGACCATGAATATTCATCAGACCATTATTTTTTCTTTAAGGTCCTAGGAAATGAGATGATGAACCTACTCCAAATCTTTGTGGGATATTTCATTGCAATAAACAGGGCTAGAACAAAGAATACACTACCAGGGACATCATTTGTGAAACTATTGTTTACCAGTTAGTATCATTAATAGATTTACACCAGTTAACTGGAATTTTCTATTACTCTCTGATAAATCAATGGTACCACAAATGATGTCATCACCAACGCAAATATTGAACGCTTTCTGGTACCTTCTTGTAGACTTGAAACAAACCACATCGACTCTACTCTATTTGCATTTCATGGGACTTTCAAAGTTCCAAAAATGTCTACAGACTACTTTCTTAAAACGGTCTGATGAATACATGTATATAAAACAGTGATAGATACTGATGTTTAAGTTTGGAAGTTTATACAAATTTGTGTACAGTTGAAGTCTTGTAACATGTAAATAACAATATTACTTTATGGTCAACTGGTTTTCATACAATTCAGTGGCGCTTGGCCGTACCAGGTGTGCAGGGATCATTATTTTCCTTCTGCATGGCTCGCAATTTGCATTCTAGATTGAGCTGAAATTATCCTTATGACATAGTAAAAATGCTAAAAATACTTCCGATCTAATTCAAAGTTATTAGGAGTCATAAAGCGTCAATGGTCACATTTTCAAATTGACTCAGCTAAATCTACCACGACTGTGCTCATATCTGTCTTCAGATATAGTTTCACCCCCCCCCCCCCCCCCGCTTTTTTTTTTTTTTTTTTTTTTTTTTTTTTTTTTTTTTTTTTTTTTTTTTTTTTTTTTTTTTTTTTTTTTTTTTTTTTTTTTCAGATATAACTTTTTGCTGGGTATATAGCCTAAAATTATGAAAAAAGTCAGTGCACGCTATCACCTTTCAAGGTGATATGAGAAAATAATTCAATAGGTGGGTGCGAAAAACTTGAATTTTAAAGCCCATACTTTGAGATAATTCCCACTAGTTCGAAATGGCCCAAGGAATCTTGGACCTTGTTATTCCAGTCCGTATTCATTGGTAAAGCTCGAGAAATATATTCGGCCTTGCCATTTGACAAGTTATAGTGATCGTGATGATGTTTATCCCTCTTCACAACCAAAACAAATGCTTTAGCAAACTCTTAATTAATTTAGTTCCTTATTTTCTTTCTTAATGTGGGTTTTATTTGCTCACATGTAATTAGCTTAATTAGAGAAGGAGCGAACTTGCGGATTATTGAGTCACAGGGTTGTCGAAAATTTTTATAGAATGGCAGGAGCTCTCAATGCAGTAGCTCATTGGAAAACAGAGTTGGTTGAACATAGCCCTCCTTACATAGAGTCAGACGGTATACCTTAACATCATTGCCCCGCGCCGGTAGCGCTGGCTATAGATGTGGAGTAACTTGACAGACCTGGAGTTTTTGCTGCTGAAGCCGGAAGAGCCTTGGTCATAACAAGTTTTCATGACAATTGAAAAGGATGAACAGTGCTAAAGTAACTATGGTTCGTGATGAACCATGGCATAACTTATAATGCAAAACACAAAATACGTAGTTTTTTGTAATAAACTGATGATACAATGTGCGATAGATGTACTTCAGGGTTTTTATACAAATTTATATTGGATCTGTACAAGGCTTCTAATTCCACCCTGTTTTAAGTGGGGTCAAATATCAGCTAGGCCAGTTGGGTGAAGTGCCATCAGTGCCTGGTTTAATCATTGCATCGCAGAAATATTGACAATGTCTTGACAGCTGACAGCAGTTACGATGGTTGAGTTGACTATTTAGGTACGACAGTAAACTTGAACAAGTGTATAGTGAACTTGAGTTAAGTTTTACGATACCATTATTTATTTACAATCAGTTCAATAAAAGTCACATACACTAGCATGTTTTGTTTTGAAATGTTTATTTAATCTCTCTCATTCTTGGCTATTTTTGCCGGATGTTTTAAATAATTCTGCATTGCGCGAGGCATACATTTGTGCCCAGCACCAACATGTTTCTTGTATTTTTAAATAGAGGATCCGGCATGCAGCTGTGATCGCTCTATGATTGGTAAGTAGAAAATCTAGATGTGAAGATTACCACTAGTTTTGGCACGCAAAAACTTTTTTATTTCTTCAGTGTGAAAATAATGTATCTATTTTTTGTGCAATATCTCTTTTTTTTTCAAGGAATAGGGGCTGTCAGTTGTTAATATCGATTAAAGTTCTGCTAGTTGGTCTTCTACTTAATATACTATCAGGTAAGTTTGTAGCCTTGTTCAAGACTCTTCTAACCAAGTTTCATTCATTAGGTCACACACTTGATATAAATGTTACAGATCGTAGACGGTAAACCTGAGGAGAATGGAGGACAACCCCCTCCCCAACTCTTTAATCGCTTTTGGCATAGTTTTTTGTCAACGACGCCAACAGCCGCCGTATGATCGCCGAAGGCGCGTGCCGAGGGCGAAAGCGAGGCCTTTAAAAGCTAATATTGCCATATAGTGGAGCGGTTTGGACTCCAAAATTGTCGACAACCCCCTCCCCTCGGTAGAACAAAACGCAACCACTTCTATTAAAAAAAAATTGTGGCAGGGGTGTTTTGGGGGTAAAAAAATCACGTTTTTGAGGTAAAAACTTAAGAAAATCAAGATTTATTAATTTCTTAGCAAAACAAATTTTAATCATGATGCAATAGTATCAATCTCTGACATTTATATTATAGATTTCTGTTTTATACACAAAATATATAAAGGGTCTAGAATTTTAGCCCCAAAATCACCTTTTTCCTAAAAAAAACACCCTTTTTATCACATGTCACCACAACGAGTATTACCTGAACTCTTTATGCAATGTATAAAACCTATATAATAACAAAAAGGATACCATAAAATAAGATTGTAATATTTTTCCTTAAAAAAAATAAAATAATTTCGCTTAATTTGCAGCCCAAAATGCATTTTTCGGTCTAGAAATCATCCATGTCCCCAAATATTTCAACCACAACCATCATTTTCTTAAATCTCATATATTTATCATTCACATAAAGGTGGTTTGTTTTGTTGTACCGAGTGGAGGGGTAACTCGAAAACTAGAGCACTTCTCAAAGCTCGGCCACTCCATTAATGGTTAGAGCTTGATGTATCCAGCGCCTAATTTGATGTTTCCAAATCACCACGCCGAACCATATCTTTCCACTAGTTCAGTCAGTTCCACCCAGGCAGAGCACTAGCGCTATACCTCTGCACCTTACCACAAACAGCATTTGTGTGTATCATAATACTAGTAACTGCGGTACAGTGTGCACACAAGACCAATTTATTATAATACTAGTAACTGCGGTACAGTGTGCACACTAGACCAATTTATTATAATACTAGTAACTGCGGGACAGTGTGCACACTAGACCAATTTATTATAATACTAGTAACTGCGGTACAGTGTGCACACAAGACCAATTTATTATAATACTAGTAACTGCGGTACAGTGTGCACACTAGACCAATTTATTATAATACTAGTAACTGCGGTACAGTGTGCACACTAGACCAACCAGGGAAGATACCAATGTATTTCTTTAATCTTTCTCTAGACTGAGTTGCCCCTTCAAAAACACTGATTTCCAAGTTTCGCAATCACAATGTGCAAAATAGTTGACGTGGTGGGCCGTGTGCGCAATAAATTGCCAACCATCATATAGCACAATTTAATGGTTTGGAGTTAAATGGTTTGACAGAGTAAATGAGAATTCTGATTAGTAAAGGACATATTGGCATGAAACAAATAATCCGACATAATGAAATGGACCCTTATTGAAATTACTCCTACAAATCTGAAAACAATTTGGATGTTTACATTCTGTAAAAACAGTAAAAAAACACCAAGAGTTCGTGGAAGTTCGTGGCAAATCAAGGTGTTGACATCCCTGCCAGAATTCACAATTGTGGAGGTGATAACACCTGGAATATTTTCAACTGCGTGGCAATATAACAATGGCTCCGCACACCGGACCGATTGTGGAATATCTTTAGCTCCATTGATGTCTATGTTTATCCATTGAACACTGATATTACGAAAAGGAATTTAAAGTGACATTTTATTAATTTTCAAGAAGATGTGCAAGTTTTATTTGCAAGATCAGACGGTTATATGATTGTAATTATTTATTAGGAATTTACACTTTTTGTTCTCCTTAGCCCCCCAATGGAGACAAACAAAACAACAGCTTAGAAGGACGTGTCCCATAGTCTATAAGTGATTAAATCTACAGACAGCCAAAGAGGGCCCCCCCGGAACTGCAAATGGTACCAGTACCTTGAGGAGAGTGGTGTGGACAAAGATTACACAGGGTCAAATAATATCAAAGCATTTAAGAAAGTCGAAGCTATCCATCATTTTATTCCTCTAATACATGTATATACTTTCATGATTTTTTTTTATCAAAGGACCAGACAGAGTTAACGTTGTAGACTCTTGCCTGTTCATCCGAGAGGTCATTTTCAATATACCCTCTCCTCAATCATACATCAATTAAACATTGTTTAATACATAAGGCACTCGCAGTGTAATATAAACATGACACTTCCTACCCAGTGCTTGCTCTTGTTCCTTTTAATTAGCCCCAAAATCGACACAATATTAATTTAATATAGCCAGGCCTAAATTTTGAAAAGTTGCACATTCCAGGACAGAAAATGGTGGCTGAGATGGAGGAAATAGCAATGTCGATAAAAACAAAAACAACGTAAGAAATCGATGGACGTGTGCAGAAAAGACGGTACACTAAGCACTTCCTACCGAAAGAATGTTCTATCTGATTTTTGTATTTGCTATTACTCTATTGTAAAATGAAATGACTAAAAGGATTTAACCTTAGAGCAATACCAGCACATGTTGTAGGACTACCCCAATATTCCAAAAAAATTGGGATTGCATTTGTAATTGGCCATCTCTGTGAATGGTAAAGCTCGAACTTGTCTATGCGTCGCAAAAAAGAGAAATTTTGTAATTAGAATAATTAATATCGGGATCCCCATCCGTTAACGTCCATTCAATATGAAATAGCTGGGAAATTGCGCCAAGTACGTGTCTATACTCATCCATTTGTTATTCAGTTGGTTCAGGCAAGTCAAATCAGAGGTAAATTTAGTCAGGTGGCACTATTTCTCAATGGACGGACAAAAATTTGACGTTTCCAGCTCCGCTGTTAAACTTCAAGCGCATATGCCAATTCTTATTACAAAATCGCTTCTTTTATGACAAATACGCACTTTTGAGCATTATCATTCGCAGGTATAGTTTACTACACAATTGCTAGCACTACTGTGCAAAAATTTCTAAAATTGGGGACGTTCTTAAAAATGTGCTGGTATTGCTCTAAAGAATTGAATGAATAGAGCCTTTACCTCCCTGCCTAAGGGCCAGAAGGAAAGTCATATAGTGCAGCTACATATCAGATATCGTTAGAATCGACTCACTGACCACGAGGAGACACACAATTTTGGCCTTCATAAACTAATCCTAATCAGGGTCATGGTCAAACGATGAGAGGAAAAAAAAAACACCCAGAGGGGCGATACGGTATGGCACACATCAGCAACAGGGAATTCAAATCGGCATCATTCCTCCGGACGTGACCAGAGTGACCGAAGGACTTAATGGTAGGAGGGCCGCCCTTAAGAGCATAACGGACAAACCTCGACTAAAGGTTATCTGGGATCCAAATATTTAAATCGAAATGACCATTATGGGACAATTACACTGTTTTTGCAGCGGGGTTATGCCAATAACCCCGACAGATTTTGAAGTCAATAATTTATTCTAAATTATCAAGCTATTGCTGAGATTTATTCAGCGAAAAGCGAAGGTTTAAGGGGTGATTTTATAATGTAGAGGGTCGAGACTGTCGTAGAAAAATGCACCCGAGAATTTCTAAATTACCTTTTTGGAAATCCCAAATTGAGCAGGTCGTGTCCTGCCCCCAGACATTAAATTACCCACATATAGATGAGGTGGAAATGTGACGTCAACGCGGGCAAACGAACAAAGCACTGCCGACAGTATGCGTGAGAATATGCAGGGCTTGTGCTTTTAAAATTCGCCCTCAATCAGCGTGATAACGATATTGAATGGTGTAGCTGTATGGGCATATTCCTCGCACCCCTAACATGTAGTAGACCAGGCTTAACTTGTGTTTGTAAACATGGATGTACCTATTGATAGGGACCCATGCAAAAGCACGAATAAAAGACGCCTTGAACAGTGCCACTTCATACCATATGGCATGGACTAGCAATAACTGCACGACTCACGGTAGTCTACAAACGACCCTAGAGGCTAGTAGCAGTAGCAATCGGGACACATCCAGCAATTACTTTTGTGAACAAAACATGATAAAACACGGAAGCAGCTGAATTATGGACGGGGATTAACATAACTAAATAGTGTTGCTGTGACAAAACCGATTTTTTTTACACAAAAAATATGGAAGATAACAACTGCAATACGCCGAATGAATACAAATTACCAGAACGGTGTTATTCAGAAGCTATGTACTTCCTGGCACTAAAGCTTTCAAAGGCGATCCGCCGTCCATGAAAAGCGTGATAAGCAACTGCTATATTATTTACCCGCATTTTATGTCCAGTTACGGAGTTGTGCGCCTTACAATGCCTTGTGAAACTAACAACGAGTTGTGAACCTTAACTCGCAACGCGTTGTGACGGCTAGGAAGCGTTGTGAAGGCTCGCAAAGCGTTGCGAAGCTTGCAGCGAGTTGTGTGTCTGGGAAGGCTCGCAATGCGTTGATAGATTCACAACACATTAGCTGGACTACTTGCAACGCGTGGTGGGTGTTTTTGTGAACACGTAAGAATTTCATCATTATGATTGGCCGACACAGCAAACGCGTGGAATTTCACCAACGCGTTGCTCCCAATACATCATGACCCTATGAATTGCGATTGTCGTGGGGTTGGGTACTGTAGTGAGGCGATTACGGACAAGGGTTTTCTGATGGATACCACGGTAGCTTCAACTATGTTTGGAGTTGCGCATCATACAAGCAGTTCTACCACCACAGTCCCGCCTTTAATACCCAAAGATCCCAAAAAACGTTACATATATGTATTAACCAAAACTTTCTTAATGTATAACCCCTCAAACAAAACGCGACTATTTCGTACGCTGAGTAAAATGCACCACAAAGTTTGGTGAAATCTTCAATAATCTGTAAAGACTATCAAAAACAATTAATATGGAAGCTATAATTAAGTACAATCAAGGGTCTTTTTAATACCTACTTTTATCCAAGCCTACGCAAATCATTTGTCGACATTAAAACATAAGAGCGATTGTGTTTTAGCTCATCGTAAATCCGAGCAAAAATCATTTCGAACATTGGGTTTTTCTTTTGCAAGCAACAAATTTTAACTTATTTCTTGTAATGACTGTTTTTATAACTCTACTACCGTTTTTATCCTCATTTACGGCATATTGCTAGCCCCTACCGAAATATATTCTTTTTTGATAGAATACCTCCTATGTCGGCGCAATTGAGTGTGATTTAAGAAGGGAACGAAATGAAGACAACGTTTGGCGGTGGGTTTTAACCATATCCCTAACCATTTGACTGTACAAGCGTTATTATGGGAGGAATAACCAACGGGACGCCATTTCGAACATTAAAAAACCAATACTCAATTCCTGTGGTTTCTTCAATGATGTCTATAGGATACGGGACCTTACGGTCCCCTACAGTGTGATTTTACATAATTGTCATTCATTTTCTACTCTAAATCATAAGTGTTACTGGAAAATCCTTCAAGACTATTAGACTTATCTAATGTTAACGTCTAATAAATAACACCTTTAAAATTGTTACATGCTAAAAGATGTTTTGTCGGTCAGTCTTTGGAAGACTCTTAACTATACAAATAGAGGTACAATAGATCTCTAACAGTGAAAGTGCCTGATCCAACCTTTTTTACCAACAGGAAGAGAAATGAAAATCCCCTTATCGTCGTTGGGCAGGAAACCTCATATGCGCATTTGACCTTTAAGAGCCAACCTCATTGTGCATTTTCGGTAACACAGACAAAACGACCTGTTTGGTGATATTGTCGTTTTGCTAAGTATCGCAAAATACTTAACATAGATCTTACGTACTTCTCTAAACAGCACCCTAATCATTTTCATCAACTCGATTTGACCAAACACTGGACAATAGGTATGGACAAGTTACCGAGTTGCAATATGAGGTTTTGCATTTGACCTTTAAATTACATATGAGATCTTCCGGCCCAGCGAGTTATGCTATATAAAGGGTCCATGGCCCGATCGCCTAATAGCCTCGACCCCAGGGACCCCATATTTTACCGGGAAGAGTGGTCACAGTTTGGGATCCCAGAAGGAAAGCTACTATTTTTCTAATTTACCCTTTGAAATCTTGGCGTTAAAGGATGTTTGGTTGGGGTTATGATGCGAAAACATGCGATATTTTGGGCGCCCAATATATTTTACACAGTACTCTATGGGGATTACAAAAATCATGTGTTTAGCTCTCACATCAAAACGGTGGATGAAAAGTATCGGCGTGAAACTTTACAGATGGGTTTTGGGGTGAAGGCCATTCTATCAAGATTGAAAAAATTTATAGATTTAATCGGGCATCCCCATTAACTGTAAGAAATCCAATGTGCTACATGCTACACGCCCTTTCTGGAGAATCACTATATAAAAAGGTGGGAAGGATTCCGACACTATTAGAGTCTTCCTTTAATACACCAAGTGACGAGAATAATATCATTTACATTACAGAGCAGTGAAAAAAAAAGGGTTTTTGTCTTATCTCCAATGGGCTGGTTTGAGTTTATGTGATAAACTTAAAACATATTGCAAGATGGTAAAAAAACCCATTGGAAATAAATCAAGCTGTCCTTCGCTTACTCTCTCAAGTGTATCTGTATCGGACCAATTATGTCCGGCTCCTACTCTAAAACCACAAAAACAACGCTTTCCTGCGAAAAAAAAAATGAAAACGCATAACAATTTGCGTAAAGTCGTAATTAATTTTCCTTGGGCACGACATAGAAATATGCAGGACACGTTGAAAGAAAATAAAATAGGAAATGCAAAACATTGACTATGAACAAAAAAAATCACAAATATCACAAAAGTCTAATTTGCAGAATGATAATTTACCATTTCAGTTAAGGTTACCAAGGATCCGAAAAGTTGGGAAGAATCACAGAGTTCAAATACTACGGGAAGTACCCAAAGAGGTAGGGACACAAGCTGTAATGCGTTTATGAGGTTACATGATTTAAGGAGCTGCCATATCGGTTTCAAAATTCATCTTTGATTATTTTATAGAACGTTAAGAGATGGTCATTATTTGCAAAACGGGGGCATGGTGGATTCAAGCGGGAATACGAAAAAATATAGAAGCGAAAAGGTGGACACATGAACATTTTCATAAAAGAGGCGACGAACATGAATTTTCAAATGGGAAAAGTCTTATAAATTCAGGGGGAATGGCAGGACGTCAATGCTCCTAATCACGGTTTGGTGTAGACCCGTATTAGAATCTGTTTACGCATGATGATGTTGTAATATATATTTTAAGCATGGGAAATAGAGTTGGTGAAGACTTATAGGAGATTTTGCAAATTTAAAACTGTGACAGTAGTGAGTAGCTAGTAGTGAAGAGACATGAGGACATTCCAGAACGAAGCGCCCCAATTTTGTTGGAACTTGTTTTTTGATATGACTGCTTAACGATGTATTAGATAAAACCTAAAGTGAATAAAACCGAATAAACGTTTTAATTTAATAAGATGATGAGTTCGTATTTTCTGTCGTGTCACGACAGAAGATCAAAACATGGTTTCATATAGGGGCGATTTAAACAGGCAAGTTCAAAAAAAAAAAAAGTTTGCTGTTTTATTTTGTACTTGTTTTCCAAAAGACCGTTGAACGTTCTCGGTGGGTAGTCTACAACGATCCAGTGCAATTTGAGAGAAATTCGTTCCTTAAAAACTTCCTCTGTCACTTACAGCTAGTTCTAGATCTGCAGATCTGGTAGATCTGTGCACTACATTGGGCCAGGAATTATTATATTTTAGATACCACGTAAGCGAAAAGCTAAAATTCGTCTGCTGTCGTCTTTGAAATCATGTTGAAAAGTATACCAAGTTAATAGTCATAATGATTCCAAAAAGGTATAGTTTGTAATATCTGCGGTCGAAAGTTTTGGAGTTATAAGGTAATGATTGTGCAAGATCTAATCATGATACTCCTATGGACAATGTACATTTAAGTATGTGTAGTTTTAAGCCACTCACTCCTGATGATGTTCGCAATATCATAATGAAATCTATCCTGCTCACTGGACTCAATGCCCTCAGGAAAACCTTCCCACAATGCTTCCAATGATAACAAATATTGTCCACGCTTCACTTACTTCAGGTATATTCCTTCAAGTTTGAAACAGTCACTCATAACACCCGTTATCAAGAGGAATACCATGGATCCTAATTCTTTGAAGAGCTATCGCTCTGTTGCGAATATAACCTTTCTGTCAAAAGTCGTGGAGAAGGCGGCGACAGGTCAGGTCACAGACTATGTTGACGGCAATTGCCTTGGTGTACAATATCAGTCTGCCTATAGGCAGCACCATAGTACAGAGACTGTTTTTTTGAAAATTAAGAATTCCATCTTGCAATCTCTTGATCAAGGTAGCGCGGTCCTCATGGTCTTGTTAGATATATTGGCCGCCTTCGACACGGTGGATCATGGTATCCTTCTTGATAGACTTCAAACTATAGTCGATCCAACCTCATATGCCCGTCCCTCTATAGTTTTGGGCTGCGACAATTGTATAGAATAGGGTGAATCACTTCAGGTGTAATCGGTAGTATAATGATAAGCCAATCACAATAGGATTTGACTCCGCGTCCAAGTAAAAATTAGGACTGAGCACAAAAATAGTAACGTTTGTCGTACATTTGCAAACTTTTCATGAAATAAAACTGTCTGAAATGCTTAGTTCCCAATGTAGGGGGCACCAAAGGTCAACATCCATTGCATTCAATGGGGCTTGACCTTGTTTCCCATCTACTTTGGTAAGTAAGCATTTAAAACAGTCAAAACTATTCCTTACTTTTATCCTATGAGCTCCATCTATAATTTGCACCGTTTTTTATCCAAATCGTAGTAATTTTAAAATTTGACCCCTGTACAACTGAAAATGACCCTTTTTATTGATTTTTTTGCTCTTTTTAGCCTATAACTCCAAAACTTTCTGTCGCAGATAGTACCGGGTGTCTCAAAAAGAGGAAACCCTCAAAGCGCACTCTATTTCACGAAAAGAAAAGAGTAACCATACAAAATAATGTCATCTGAAAAGTGCATTTTATTAGGTTTCCGACACTGAAAAAATCGTTCCAAAAGGAGACATATTGACCGAGTTATGGCCTATTGAAAATTTGTACCACTTTTTCATTTTATCCACGGATTGTTACTGTTTCAGTAGTCTATAGGCAATACACATTCTCCAAGCTCATTCTTTTGTTTATGATTTCTTTTGTTTTTGCGACAAAGTTTTAGTTCAATTATTATAAATTCCATTATCTTTCCTCATTCTTCTTTACTGCGCTTCTCTGCCCTCCCCCACCCCCACTTGTGGAACTTGGCAGCCTCTAAGACGGATGCAGGCTTGCGTTCTCTTTTCCATTTCAATAATCCATGTCTAATCATTCTTGTCCGTTGGATGCTTGCAAAAGTAGTGGTTATTCTTTTGCGAAGATCCCCAGGTTTGACTCCGCTAGATTTCGTCCTAGGGGAAACATTAACGAGTGAAGTGTATGTACAGGAGCCACCAGCAAAAAAACGTGCCAGAACCTTCGCACTAGAATAACGCTGCCAAGCATCCGACGGACACGAATGATTAGAAGTCGACTATTGAAATGGAAAAGAGAGTGCAAGCCTACATCTGTCTTCATGGTCTTAGAGGCAGCCAATGGGGGGGGGGGGGGGAGAGCAGCGCACTAAAGAAGAATGAGGCAAATCTTGAATTTCTCATAATTTAAACTAACCTTTTCCAATATCAGAACTGATCTTTGTCCAAAAACAAAAGAAACCATAACCGATAGAAGTGTGCTTGGAGAAGGTGTATTGTCTAAAGACGCTCAGACAGTACAATCCGTGGATCAATGAAAAAGTTTGTACAATTTTAATCGACCATAACCGTCATATTTGTCCTTTTGAAAGATTTTTCAGTGTCGGAAACCTAATAAATGCACTTTTAGATGTGTAATGGTTTACTCTGTTCTATTATATGAACAAAGGGCGCTTTGAGGGTTTTTTTTTTGAGACACCCAGTACAAACGATACCTTTTTGGATCCTTGATTAAATTATTAACTTGGTATACTTTTCAACATATTGGATCAATTTCAAAATTTGACCCCTGTTAATTGACCTTTGACTCCCGAAAAACGCAATTTCCCCACCCCCTACATAACTTACTTTTTTGGTAAATGTTGACACGCATCCCTACCAAAATCAGTTTAAATCACTTCTTAAAACATTTCACGTATGAAACTTATTTTAGAGTTAATTATCAATAGGTCCTTTTGAATTAAATTACATTCTCCATGAACATGTGAATCATATGTAAATTGACAATCTTCTGATGTTCCATTAACTTCTTTTTCATCCAACCATCATTATTTTGTTTTGCCGGTGTTTTTTTTTTTCAGACCCAGAATGTTACACTGATTTGCAGTCAGTCACGACTAACCGTGGATATGTTTTAATTTACCCAAACCGGTAAAACCTGCAAAAGTGGAAAACTCAGACTCCCCAAAACCGCCGACTACAACACCGACATATAATGCTGACGTACTAGGTCTCGGTGATCATAATTACTGCCGTAACCCAGATAATGGTGAGAAGCCGTGGTGCTACACTACTGATCCAAGTGTAGGCTATGATTTTGTAATGTTGGCAAATGCGAGTGAACACATGCACGACTCATCCAGAGGGTTACCACTGTGATCGATGGGTCGGACTACCGTGGATATGTTAATGTTACCGAAGCCGGCAAAAATGGCAAAAGTGGACATCTCAGACCCCCCAACAGCACGTCTTCACACCGACAAAAATGCTGGACACCTACTGGTCTCGGTGTGATCATAACTATTGTCGGAAACCAGAATACCGAAAAATGAAGAGGCTGTGGTGCTACACCACTGATCCAAATACTCGGTTTGATTATTGTGACGTTGGCAACGCGCGTGGAAACCAGGCACAATTAATCCACAGGCCAGGAGTGTAAATGATTTCGCTACGGGGTGTCGGATAACCGAGGGATATGTTCATATTACGCAAACGGTAAAACTGTCAAAAGTGGAATCTCAGTACCCCCATGAGCATGAATTTAAAGCATCCACATTTTGGAAGAGGATCGGGTGATCACCACTATGCCGTAACCCTGCCATCAAGAAAGGCCTTGGTGCTGCTACACCCCGATCCAAACATCGGTAGAGAAAATGCGTGTACGTGGTGGGGTGGTTTTTTAGTTGTTAAAAGCGAGTGAAACGTGCACCATTGATCCAGAGGAGAGGTACCGTGATGCACGGGGAGATCGAGGACTACCGGGATATGTTTAGGTCACGGAAAACCGGCCCAAAATCTGTCAGGAATGGACATCTCAGTATCCCCACACGCACTACTTTGTACCGCATCGATTTCCTGACGCAGGTCTCGGTCAACATAATATTGTCGTAAACCAGACGTGCGGATGAGAGACCATGGTGTTACCAATCGAGGAAAACACGCGAATTTGAGTACTGTAACATCCAATCTGGCAAGGGCGCGTGCAGTTATCAGTTGTTCGGGAAGATAAGCCAAACAAAAAAAAAAAAAAAACTAAAGACAAATTAACAATTTATCGAAAATCTGCATAGATTTGTGGAACCATAATCGTAAGCGGTTTGCAAAGACAACATTTCATTTAGCATTGACAATATTTCTCCAAATTATGCCTCCATGCAAAAAAATAATATAAATAACTACTGGACATTCAACTAGCTTAGACCCTCGGTTTGTAATATAGAGAAGGTATTAGTTTTCGGGAGAAAATCGTGCAAAGAAAATTTGGTATTCATCTAATCACCCAACAAGGTTTTAAAGGGGGGGGTACGTGCTGTGAAAAAGTATTTCTTCACACCCAATTCTATTCAATTTCTGCGATTTTTGGCCATCAAACGGCAAGGGATCGGAACCAGCCGAATAATCGTAATCAGCATAAACTTTTTCAGGAATGTTTTCCACTTATAAGATAGGTGGTAACGTTGCATCCTCTTTGACAGTAGAAAACATGCTCGCTATCATCAACAATGCTTGTAATATATAAATAGCGGTCTATTTTATTACCGGAGTGTGAATGTAGTCAATGGTTGCCCTGGTCAACTTTGTTGTTATTCATGTGTGTTTATAGATGATGTGAAATAAGGTTTTTACTCACGTTGGCCAACTTAGCCCAGGTCTACTGAGTGGCTAAAGCTCCACACTCAGTATTGAATGGACTTATGAATTATGGAAGAAGAAACACTTTATGAAATGCCTTAAAGCGGCCGTGGCCACATTCACAAAATATGAAATTCTTAAATTTGCTCTGAAATGATTGTCTAAGGCCATTGGAAGAAGAGAGATACATTTTTACACATAAAACTAACATATTCAAAAACAGATAGGGGCACTAATGAGAGTTAAAGACAGCAGGTCATTTGGTTAGGCTAACTGTTACGTTTTCCAAACTTTTAATCAACAATGTGTATACTACATGAATATCATAGCCTCGTACTTCTCATTTATATTAAAACCCACAAAGGTCCACACGATCGTCAAACAGGGGGGGGGGTTTTCATGCGTAGGAAACATGCATCAAACGCGTGCGTTTGCGGTGTTACAAAGCAACGCCATTTCCGTCGTCTGCTGAATTAATCTCCGTCGACATTAATTATAACATCGATCTGTTTACCCATTTGGTCTTAATCATTCACATGTTATTTCTAATGTATAAAAAGCTTTTACAACCATGATCAAAAATCATCAAGTTTTGAACCAATCTTGATGTGGCGCCCTCTTTGTCAATTGTGCATATCTCTTAAAACAAAAAAAGGAGTTTTCTAAGAAAACGTTGCAAAAAACACGTACTATGCGTGTTTTTGATTATTTGTTTTTAAGGGGAGTGGTTAATGATTAGGCCCAGTCTATACTATCTTAAGAATAATAGATTCATCGAGAAACAAGATACTTTACTCTAACTTTCCCGGATGTTTTCCGGATTTGTATATAATAGACCGCCTGTCGAATAAAACTTGTCTCGGATATTTGTCCTCAAGTGTACATAAACAATAATGCTGCTCCCCTTTTACAGGATAAATTTAGAAGCTTATATTATTGGACATTCGATAACAATTTCAGTTCGATCGAAGTCTGGTGAAGGATTAAACTAGATAGGTTAGTAGTCCCAGGCTACAGATTTCATTGGTAACTACTATCAACCATGTTTCTTTAGATATACAGTATTATTTATTTAAAAAAAAAAAAAAATGACAGATTTTATTATGATTATTCTTGTAACCGAATTGTGCCATCGACGATAAACCTTAGAGCATTTTTGTAGAAACGCTAAAAAAAATCAAAATGGCCACCAAAACCACAGCATTCATCTGTGTGTTTCCTTCAAAAGGCAATTAACTTATAATTCTGTAACCACGTAAATCAATGAATTCAATATTTACTTTGACTGCAGGTTGGTAATTTGGTTATCTATCCCGGTTGTTTTGAAGTCCAAGAAATTAGTAAATCCATAATAAATTTTTTTTTTTCAAAATTGTGATTCACAATTTCTTCATTATGGCATCCAAGATGGCTTCCGATTCTCTAAGATAGCTATAATTGATAACTCTATCTAACCAAGTACTCCAATATTTTTGTACATTCCTGTAAGTAAATAGATCAGTTTAAGATTCATTAGGTAATCAGGGCCAAATCGATAATGGAAGATACCATCCAAATGGGTTATCCAATATGGCTGGAAAAGGCACTTACTATGCGGTGAAAAATCCGATCACTAACAGTCTAGAGATAGGTGTCTCTTTGTTTTTGGTATGTTTTTTTTAGGGCGTCCATGGCATCCATAGTTGGACATATGATTCTATAACGACCAATGACACTAAGATAGCTTACGGGATTTTGGAAGGGATTAATTTAATTCAAAATAAAAACACAAAAAAGATGACGATACCGAAATAGCGTAATGAATTACTGACCTTTACTGACTGACATTTGCAGCCATATTGGACACCCCACAGGATTGCCAACTTTCGATATCAGATCACTTTATGTTATATATTTAAAACTGCCTATGGAAGCCATCTTGAATGGTTGATTTTGTTGAGCAATTATTGAAAAGCTAGTCATAATGGTGTTATTCATAGATTGGTTTGCGAAAGCAGATGTATATATATCAAGATATTTCTACAGTTTTAAAGGTGCAACGAGGGATTCAAGTCGTCCATATTTTCTGTGGTATGTGGTGATTTCATATAGGATTAAACATGCAATAGGCCGAGATTCCCTACCGTTTATTGGCTACATAATAACTTAAAACGGTGGATATGTATAGCTTATATTTCAATCAAATAGTAAACAAGGACGAATTTTGTATTTGCTCCTATAAAAAATTAGGGAATTTCACAAGTTGTACCGGTACCAAAGAAACAGTTTAGCTTAAACACTTAAGTGACCGGGGGGGCGGGGGTTCCCTTTTTTTTTTTTTTTTTTTTTTTTTTTTTTTTTTTAGGACCCCCAAAATTGTTTTCGCGCTGGCAGCTTTACGCGTGGATTTGTGCGCAAAATTTTTGTAAATTGTGGGAATTTTAAATGCGCTTCTTTTCATACCAAAATAATGAAAATCGGCCAAGCCGTGAATAGTTAATTAGGGGGGTCCCATTGGGAACACCCCCTTGGGCACTAACGGAAGTCATTCTCAGAATCTTTGTAAAAATAAAGAATAATGGAAAACAAGAAACAAAAGCAAAATTTTTTTTGCATGGATATAAGTTCACACACATAAATGTAAGTAAAAACAATATGTAAACATTAAAAAAAATTAAACCTTTTATGTGCTGGTGTGGTGGGGAAAAAAAAAAAAAAAAACCAACATTTCATCATGGATGTGCCAAACCGTGTAATGTACAAAACTCTATGGGAAAATGACGTGTATTTTTGAACAACCCGTATAAATAAAAAATACAGGTTCCTTAAACTGCTAGTTTTGTGTTACATATATGTAATTGGGTCCTCTTCTGAATAGATTTCCACTTTTTTTTTTTTTGAATGTGTAATAATAATTGGTTCAAAATGTTTGTGTAAGCGCAAGGCTATGAATTTTCCGTTCTTTTTCACCATTTTCGCGTGTTTTGTGAAAACAAATGTTTGCCCCTAATTGAGACAAAAGAAAAATTCCTTTTTTGTGCTGTGATTTGGGGTGTTCTTATGACCCTTCACAGGGGTATAACATTTAGTGACAAAAATTCCATCGGGAAAGTGGTTTTCCTTAGGGGGGGGGTCCCATGGAACCCCCCCCCCTCTTGGCCACCAACGGGGAATGAAACCCCTTGGTCACTTAAGTGTATCCTTTTTCAGGATGGGGATATTTTTGATAGAAAGCTTCACCACCATTTCAAAAATCAGAATTTCATATTTTTTTTTAAAATTAGTGAGTCTAGCTATAAATATGCTGTGAAACTTTAAAAGTAAATGCCCAACCCTGAAATTTGTCAATTTATTTATTTAAATTTTTAAGAGGTCTCCTAGTGGTTAGACTATTTTATAAGGTCACAGAATGGGTTGTTTTGACGGGACAGGCAAAAATAAATACAACTTTGAGTAATTAACGGAGGTTTTAGTGTTGTGGCCATTTTGAATTTTTTCGTTGCTTTGAACATTGCTCAAGTTTTTTCTTCTGGCCCCCACAAACTCATCGGATCCGATGTTAAGCAGGAAAAAACTGGTCTATAAACCCGCGATTGAAAAACTACATATATATATAACAAGGTTCAATTGGTCGTGGATGGCTATGTTTTCTTTGAGCTGAATTAAAAAAGGTCTTTGTACCATTTCAATTCAGGGTAGTTGAATATTACCCCAAAAAATTACAGGAATATGGGCGAATTTTCTTCATTGTTTTACTGCCAGCTTTTGTGTATGTCATAATTTTAAATGAAATTATTGTTATTCCAACACAGGCGCTTTACATATTATTATACAAAAAGAAATTATATTCCAACCACTCTCTCAGATTTGACTAGGGGGCTGAGAAATTTCCCCCTATGGTGATCTTTAAATTTGCTTAAAAATATATTTTTAAAGCAATTTAAAAAAAAATGTTGCATCAAATATTTTTCTTTTTTACAAACTAATTTTTTTTTTTTTTTAATATTTCATAAACAAATTAGTTTATCTCGGGGCATTGTTGATATTTTTAGAAAATGGTGTTTCTACAGGTATATGCCCAATTTTACAAAAAAAACGCAGAAACGTGGTTACAATGTTTGGCACACATTAACAGGAGATGAGTAAACATGAATACAGTGAATGCTTTCAATAGATTTTGACCATTTGGTTAAAAAAGAAATGAGTGTTTCTAGATTTGGTGCCTACTTAAAGCCCAATTTTCTAACCAAAATGCTCATATTATATGAGAATTTATTAGCTACTTTTTAGTAGATGTTTCATGTAAAGAATGAAGATTTCATTAACAGTCATGACATGGCCTTAGGCAAAAGCAGAGCACAAGCCACCGAAATACCAAATATGCAGTATGGATTGACGGTAGTTCGCCTTGCCGAATGACAATTTTCACCAATGCTGTTTTATAACGGGGGGGGGGGCTGCGGTCCACGCCCCATTTTCAGGTATGGATGTGCAGCCATTGGAATTAAAAATTTTGGACTAAATTTATTTCCAAGGCCACCGTTTCCCACAATGAGTCTTAGAAAATGCTGGGAGGCACGAAAATGAAGTCTTAAAGGGGCTTCATATACCGTACCACTCCCTATGTCAGTGTAGCAAGTTCATTATTACTCATCCATATCAATTTTTATGAGGTGTGTTGCCGTTTCAGGAACTGCCGCACACCCTTCATCAGCACTGAGGGTGCTGCGACTGCATGAGTCTCATCTCAATGCTGATGAACGAACGGCAGTTCCCTGTGAAACGTCCACACAACTTCAAGTAAGTGGTAGGATAGTAATGAATGAATTGCTACATAATATTACTCAACGATCATGATGAACCTCTACAACAATGTTGTCTTAGTGTTTAGTGCTTTGAAGTTCACATTTGGTAAGATTATACATTATACAAGGGGCTTATGTGGGGGTACAGATGAGGCCAAAGGTCTTAAGGGTCACGCAGGGGTCATGATATTGTTCTACCCGTACTTCTCTGGACCACATAATCGGACAACCTATTTGGGGCCACTGTACCTATTTGCTAATTAACTGCTAATGAAAACTATTTTGATTCCCAGTACTTCTGGCTTCAAAGACGCCATCAGACCGATTTAGCTTTTCGTCTTACTTGGTATCGAAAATATAATAATTCCTGGCCCTGGTACTGGCACATCTACCCATCTGCGATCTAACTAGCTGTAAAGTGACAGGAGGAATGTTTTGAGGATACGATTCTACTCAATTTCACTGGATCGTTGTAGACTACCCCCGAGAACGTTTCAAAGGTCTATTGGAAAATAAGTACCAAGAAGCCACCAACTTTTTTTTTAACTTGCCGTTTTCGTTCGCCCCTATAGGAAACCAGGGCTTTGACTTCTGTGTCGTGCACGTCCAGAAAAATACGAACTCATCAGCTTATTTCGGTATTCGGCATGTTCACTTTGTGTGTGATACAATTGGTAAGCATTCCAAATTGAAAAAAAAACAGTATTCGAAAAAAATTGGGCACTTCTTTCTGGACAATGTCCTCATGGTTCTTTAACTACTACGACTCGCTACTGCAAAGTTTTTAATTGTCACATCTCCTTATAAAAAGTATTTCACACTAGTATTTCTCATACTTAAAGAGATATTACAACGTCCTCATGGTAAACATTGTCTACTGTCCAATTGGATCTCACATAATGACATCACTGCATTGCACATCTACTTTGATGACAATATAGAGAACTACCTGTTTTGAACTGTTTTGCAACTCACAGCAGATGGAGAAAATCCCCAGGCTATTTATAGTACTTAGATTATCTCTAGTTGTCAAAACATGTGCCTTATCGTAGTCTGCACCTCATCCTTCGGCATTTTGAGGGGGGGGGATTCCTGGCGATCCATTGTTCCTGGCATCCATAATCCACAACACTTTCCCCTGAGAAATCTTTCTCAGTAAAAAGAAAGATAATTTAAATAATATGTTGATCCCAAATAAAGGAGAGTATCCGTGGAAAATTAGTGGCATTATTAGTTGATAGTAATGGTTTATTGTTTGATATTGATTGATTTATAAATGCTCTATTGTCCAGTCCTACATATATTTGATTATTGATATCTGATTCATACCAAAAATGATATGCAGTTTATACCAATATGTGCTTACCTTATGTGTAATTCCGAACTTCTCAAAAAAAAAACAAAAAAAAAACAACTAGAGATAATTCATGTTTTCATGAGGGCAATCCACACACACCCGTGGATTAGGAGGCACTGACGTCCTGCCATTCCCCTGAATAGACTATTTGCACGTCCCCGACATGCAGCTTCATTCGGTTTCCCATTTCCATCCGGGAACTTGTACCTGAGATCATGTTTACAAAATTGTGTTCGTTCGCGCGCCGAACAGTGCCTAAATTACAATACAATACCTTTTCACGTGAAGTTAATCTTACACACTGTAAGCTATCTATGAACAAAAAACAATCGAGCACTGGTGTTGAAATTCCGACAAAACGTGATATGTTGTTTTTTTCGAATCGTAACTGTGCCCTACTTGTCACCTGACGAACGATTAACCAACTATAGTGCAACGTCACAGATCGGTATTTCTGGTCTTTCGGTAGCCTAACCGTATGTTTTAGCCACTTTGAGCTGGTACAAGTTCCGCGTATGGAAATGGGCACCGAATGAGATTCATTTCGGGATTCGCGCAAAGAGTCTATTCAGTGGCGAACAAACGGGGGGGGGGTGGTGGGGGGGGGTGGGGGCAGGTTGCCCCACCTTACGACTTTGGTCGGGAAAAAATTGCACCAATCATGCTATCTACCGTTTTTTAGCAAGCTGACCGGGAAAAAGTGGCCTTTTGACCACTGAGAGGGAAAATTTCCCAATACTGGAATTTGCCCCCTCAGAGCGAGCCGCCCGTTACGCCACTGCCTGAATTTATGATTTTTTCCATTTGAAAATTCCTGTTTCGTCGCCTCTTTATGGGATTTTCATGTTCCTCCCGTTCGCTCTTATTTTTTTCGTAGTCCTCTTGGTCCGCCTTACCCCCCGGTGCATAATCACACTCTCCAAAAAAAAAAAAAAAATAAGGATCAAAGATCATGTGAACCCGATATGGCAGCTCCTTAAATCATGACCTCATAACTCATTTAAATATCTATAGTCCAACTCATAGACCTTAATTTGGAAGGATGATGAAAATTCTGTATCAATTTTGAAATCAATTTCTAATGTCGCCCTCTATTCACATCTGTTGTATTTCATATTTTTGGAGATTTTTTAAACAATGATTTGTTCACTTTCTACATCTCCACAAAGTGTCAAAATGCGACGTTTTTCTCAGAAAAAGGCGATTTTCCAACAAAAAAAAAAAACGTGTTTTGTAAAATCACTGTAGTGATATGGGTGACATACATATGACATGTTTTTAATTTTAATCCTTTTCAATCAATATTGCATATCCTTATTGATACATCTCCGACAACACCAATCCACTTGAGAAGTATTCAAGTCTGAGCAAGACGCCCTTTGCAAGAATAGGAATACTACTTCTCACCTCACTGCCATACCCTTAACCCCAATGCAAGTTGGATTTATGTTAAATCACGATTAGGTCTAAAGATGATGGTACCTTTAATGAATATCTTGACTTCGGCAACCAAGGAAATGTATGGAATAAATGGGACCAAGTTTGACAATGGGGCAGACGCAATTTAGTATACTTGGTGCTCTCTAATATTTTTTAATTACTCGTTGTATGACTCTTACTTTTTTAACTGAATTGGTGGCTTTTTAGTTTTTTTTTGTAGATTGTCAAAACGCAATGAAGTTCACGTTGAACACCATATAGCTTTTAGTTTATGAGCTACATGGGTATGTTCATGGAATTGTCATGTACAAAACACAGCCTGGACCATAGGGCTGTCCTAACGCGGCACAAAAATCAGCTTCATCATATTTCTTGTCAAATATACCTCCACCAAATTCAAACTTATTCGGATGTCTGCAAGGGACCTCATGAGCTTAAAGTTTTGTACAACGAAATGTATGTTTGTTGGTTTTATTTTTTTGACAAAACCCAAATGTGATGATTGTCATCTGGGTTTGGTCAGAAATTCTCGCGGAGGTACTTAGGGTTAGGCAAATAGTTTTTCAAGCATTACCAATCAAAGTCCTCCTCAATACACAATAAGAGCCAAACATGACCCATATTTTCTGTTATGTTGTCCCGTGGACGTCAAAGGTCAGAAATACCTCTTATACAGTTTACACAGTGTTAATTTTACACTTTTTATAATGTTCTTGCATTGCTGCCTTCAGTTTATATTACAAGTTGTAATATTAAATTTCTGAACAAAATTTAGGCAGCTCTGGACAAGGCATCTGCCAAGATATTTTCTTTCCTTTGATAAGACTTATGTCCAGATTGTATTCTTGTAGAGTTAAACTCCAGCAGGTTAAATTCTTGTCAGGTGGAGTTTTTAATTTCTCATCCACAAAATTTAATTGAAATACAATTTATAGATAAGTATCGGGTACATTGTTGCCCAATATGCATCAAAGTGCAGTTTGACTTTATCTGAAGAATTTCCAATCTCACTTCTACTTGGCTCACTGAGAAGCTGCAATTTGATTGGCTCTGAAATGCCTACATGAATGTCACGAGTTATGACATGTGTCTCACTGGGTACGTCAGGAAATATGTTTTCCCACTTGTGAATTAATGCTTTTAATTCATCTTGTTGACTTTCTGGGAGATGACCTAGTTTCTTTTCTAAATTGGCAAGTATGTCAGAATTTTGAAATTTGACAGCATAATCATTTCCTGTGTTTACAGTGCTGTCTTGTTCAGGTACTGACTCTGTGATGTCATCATTTTGCACACTCATCACTAACACTGGCTGATACCACATACGCAGGCTTTATGTTATCTCTTTCATTATACTCTTTGAGCATATTTATGTGGCATAATTGTCGACTGTTACGTCTACCTGGTATTTTGATCACATAGTCAAGGTCTCCCACTTTGTTCTCAATCTCATATGGTCCAGAATATTTAGCTTGCAAATGATGTCCTTGTATTGGAAAAAGTGCCAAAACTTTGTCACCTGGTTTGAATACTCTGTTCCTGGCATCTTTGTCATACCATGTTTTCATTTTTGCCTGGCTCTGTTTGAGATTTTGTTTGGCAATTTCTGGGGGATCTTGGAGCTTGTGTCTGAAATGAGACACATAGTCTAACAAATTCACATCAGGATTTTCACACAACCACTTTTCTTTGAGTAGTTTCAATGGTCCCCTTACTTTGTGACCAAACACCAACTCAAATGGACTAAATCCTAATGACTCTTGTACAGCCTCCCTGGTAGCAAATAACAGGAGATGAACTCCCCTCATCCCAATCCCTCTCGAATTCAAAACAATAGGTTTTGATCATTGTTTTCAATGTTTGGTGATACCTTTCTAGGGCCCCCTGGGATTCCGGGTGGTATGCTGAAGAACTGTACTGGACTGGGAAATTCCCAACTGGTCCATCACTTGTTGGAACTTGATGAAATTGGAAACTGGATAGGGATGAATCTGAATTGATTTTGGAAGGCTTACTAGGGTGAAAAACTTTGTTAGAGCTTTCACAATATTTTGTGCCCTAAAATTTCTCAACGTTATAGCCTCAGGGAATCTTGTGGAAGCACACATGATGGTCAGTAAATACTGATTTCCTGACTTGGTCTTGGAAGTAGTCCTACGCAATCTATTAAGACCCTTCTAAATGGCTCATCAAATGCTGGTATTGGTTGCAAGGGAGCAGTAGGAATTTTCTGATTGGGCTTGCCCACCATTTGACATGTATGTGTGACAAGTCTTATCCTATTCAGATACATCTTATCTGAGTGTAGGCCACCAAAAATGACTCCTAATTCTGTCATGTGTTTTTCTCACACCTACACTCTAAAAACTATTTTACTCAGTGCGGTGAGTAAAGCGTGTTGTGTAAAAATTTGAGTCAAGATTTAATCAGCATGGAGTAAAACACACATTTCCGCTTTACTCTTCACCCGAGCAAAACTGTGAAATACATGTTGAGTAAAGCAGTTTTGAAATCTAACTCAACGTTACGTGACAAAGTAGTTTGACGCAGTTACGGATCAGAAATTACACCGTGTTGAGTATGATCTTACGCAACGTTGACGACCCCATACACGTGCAGCCCAAGTTATATTGTGGTGATGCAATGGACTTGTAATGATTGTGAAGTTGGTGAGATTCCGGCGTATCGGACTATGTACCTGATCAAGCTTATGAATTCGGCAACCTTTCACCGAGTGACTTGATGCCTGTAATACTGTGATCGCTGTGTACAGGGTGAGTCAAAAAGATGTACACTCGATTTCAGGAAAATATTTAAAATATTTAACAAGTTTACAAATTGTTTTTTATACATGAAAACAATAGCTCATTATATCCACTGTTAATGGTAAAAAAATCGGAAGTTTACCCGTTTGCATATTGTAGATACGGTAAATTATCGCAAAACTGTCAAAAACCATATTGAACACTGCTGTACAATACTTCACGTCGACAACAGCAAAACCATTGATTTACTGTCATATGCTTAATAACTTTATTTTTTTATAAAGTAACCATTATCTAATCCGTACCAACTGTTATTGATAATATTGATAATAGTCAATGACAGTAGCATATAGGGACAGGGGGAAGGGACCCTCCCCCATGGGTCTGACCAGAAAAATAAGCTTAAGCTACCGAACATTCATTGAAATAATGCTTCAAAGATTGGGTTTAAGATTCCATAATTTGTTATTGTTTTCAGAATAATGAAATAATTTGATAGTTTTCTTGATATTTGATGCTTTAAACACACAAAGGTATTAAAGCAATCAAAGAATGCCATGATGTACTTGTGTAGACTGATCCAAAGTCTTAGCCATATTCCACAACATTGATTCCGTGGACAGAGTGTAAAATGGGTACCTATCTTTAAGTTAGCATAACTTCTCAATGCAAAGTTCATAAATCAAAATTCAAAATTTCTCTAGTAGGGGAAATAATCTTGTTTTATATGTGATAGTCATTATCTTCGGTAGATTTTTCACTGCTGTAGAAAAATTTAAGCAAAGCGATTGTAAATCTTTTTGACTCACCCTGTATTCCAATGTGGATTCGCTATATTGCTCAGTAAACATATAGGTTGTATTTATGCCAGCATGGTATTTACAATTGATCTGACAAATTTATAACCTATGGTTTTACTGGTGCATGTACGTCGGTATACGACTACACGACGTGCATGTGCAGCTACATATCATGATTTTGAACCACCAGGGACTTCGAAGAAAAAGGTAAAAGTAATGAAAATATGTCCTTGTAGATTTGGTGTTATTTTTAAATACCAAGAATACCAAAGTTAAGTAAATCTTGCTTGTGTCCTATTACAGATATCAAGTCAAAATATTTGGACGTTTCGAGTGTACTGAACAAGCCATTTTGGTGAGCAACCTGTAGCTTTCTGATGAAATCACGGTTTGCTTTATATCTGCATTCAAAGTATTACTCAATGTCAATTGAGTAAAATTAATGTTGCTCAACAGTTGGACAAACAGTGTGCTCAACATCAGTTGGGTCAAAACATGTTACTCAACGGTTGAGCAAGGAATCTACTCAAATACAGTATAAAATATTACTCCTTGTGGGTTGAGTAAAGTTTTATCACCCTGTTGAGTAAAAAAAAATTCACAGCTCAACTGTTGAGTAAAGCGGAGTAAAATTTTACTCAACAAATGTTGAGTCAAATATTGACTCTTTTACTGATTAAAATGTTTACTACAAGGCAGAGTAAAACCGCTACTCAACCTTTGTTGAGTCAAGTTTACTCAACAAAAGAGCTATGACTTTTTAACTACCATAAGGAGTAAAAAATTACTCAGGTTGAGTAAAACATTTTTAGAATGTACGTGTCCTGCAATGGGACTATCATGGGCTATGCCTATCACTTCCCTATGGTATACCTTTGGCACTATAATTTTAATGCACGAGCTTCCATTCTTCATCTACAAGTGCAGCGGGTGGTCGCAATTTTCTCATGGGGACACCATTTTGCTTGTAGAAACATACAGGAATTTGCTCGGCTTCTGTTGCGTCAATGCCCTCTCACTTAATTCTTAAGTGCTGGGTCATTGTATTGCTCATTTACTAGCTTGCCATGGCTTAAAGGATCTCCTTTACAGTCACTCTATCATGCTCAGCGGCTGGATTTTCATTGTTTACCGGCTTGTCACTTTGTTTATGCTCAGGGGTTGGATTTTCACTAACAGGGAATTTAGTCTCCCCTGAAGAGGGAAGATGACCTCCAAATTCCTCTAACTTTGAGAGAAAAGTATCCTCTAAATTGGACCAAGTCATCTTCGACGCTTTACTATATGTATGAGTATTTTGACTCTTCACCTGCTCATGTTTCCTGTGAGGCTATTCTGGTCATTGACCTAGTTACCTTGCACATGCAGGGGAAAGGGGGGCCCCCCCCCCCCCAAAATTTCTATTGCTAGCAAATTCATCAACTGTAAAGGGCACCTGGGGAAACTATGGGATCGGGAGTACTTTCCCCCAGCCAAATTCATTCCCTTACAACATGGCTACCACTTTTACTGGGTTCTTGTCTAACACCATTTGTGACAGTCCAAAAAAAAAGTCTGATTTCAAATTCATTTGTGAAGAGGGACACTCTAATAAAATCCCCATACCTATCCTCTGAATCAATGCATAGGTCATGTGGAACTCATCAATATCAAATGGAAGTAAATCTTCCAATATCAAGAACTGCGCGCAACACGTGTCCCACATGATTCGAATGGGGTTTGGATTTTCGGATTAAACAATCAACCTGAAAGTGACACAAATCCCTCCAAAAAAACGCTTTTAAAGTCATCCTTACTTTTTCTGTGTCCAATCCCTTTTGTGGAAATGCAACTATTGTTGACCTCACTTTCTGGCCTCTCTCCATTGGCGTGGATTTGGATAGCCATTTATCTCCCAACAAGTGCGTTGTAATTGTCCGGGCTTTTTACAGGATGGCATGTAAACTGTTGATTGGGTCCAATCACATGCTTTTGATTAGGCCACCATTTTCTTTGCTCCCCTGTTCTTGGGAACCGTGCTGGGATTTCCATAGCTCCTGAGGGGTACCATGAGATGCTTTGTCAGAACCCGACTTCTGTTGTAGTTGTTTGTCCTAGGTAAATTATTTGGCTAGGCTTACTAGAATTACTCAGTTTATGTTTCCAAGCATAGGCGTCGGCCTTTACGGTGCCTTCAAGCAAAACTGTCAATTTGTTTTCATCCCGATTGTTTTGATCTCTGGATGTAGGCACTGTTTTTGAACTCTTCAACAACATCAACTCCCTAAGGTGAACAAAAGGACATCGCCGGAAAGGGGATAAGGAGGCCCTCTATACTCATTAATAGTTTATATGTTCAACATCAAGTTTGAGTTGGTGTTTACAACTACTTTATCAAGTAAGCAAGTGTTTTTATCCCCAAAATACACTGTATCAAGAAAAAATGAGAAAAGGTCTGAGGAAAAATTCAGAGGGCATGACTCTCTGAAAAATTCAAAACTTAGGTTATTCAGCCATTCAATGACCATTTATTACTTCTTAAAGAAGAGAAACAGGAAGAGTGTTGAATAGCTGCACTTTGTTTATGGCGCCTTGTAAGGGAAGCCGTCATCTAACTGCATTTTGTCCTTAAAAGCTACAAGAGGCTACCCGAGGCAAGCCCTTATAATAAACAAACCCAGATTACATAGCTTAGCCTACGAGATTTGGAATTATTAACTGTTTCACTTCAACACAAAAGCCAGCGACTCGCAATCTACATAATGTGTAGAAGTGCCACGTAATCGGATTTGTTGCCCCGGCAATCGGTCCAAACAAATCACAGGGCACAGCAAAGAGGGTTTATATAGTAGAGGGCAAACGTTACGTTCATCTTTAGAATTCATCCCGTTCGCATGTGTTGCCGACCACAAAGAAACATAGAGTACCAACAATTAGAAAGCAATGGCTGCCTCCGCTTCTTCCACATCTGGGGGTGCCGCTTGCATATACACTAATCGGGAGTAGTAGTGATACAAATTGAGTATGTGTTAGAGGTGGATAGGTGTAATAAATAGTGCAACCTGGGATCATTGTGCTCAGATACTCACTCGCTTAGGGGCTTAGGCGCGCTTAGGTGAAAAAGATGTATTCATGAGGCGTTTTATGTAAATCAAGACGACTGAAGTGTTACATTTATTCGTTGTGTGGCCAGTGGCGTAGGACAAAATTTAACCACCCGATAGCACCCAACCACCAACAACTGATATTTGCCGCGGACTATTGTTGGATTCTCGAAGTGACATTATGTGTGTATACAAGCACCCCAAAATAATAATTATTCAGGTTTGCGTGTGGCAATTTCAAAATGTAAGCGCCAGAACGGAACGAGGTTTTGAATGGCTGCCTTCACCCCCTTGGGGCACAGGACCAAATCCAGACAATGAAAGATTTGAATTCCCCGCGTCATAAGCCCCGCCATTGTTGGACAGATTGCCGGGACAACGAATCCTATTACGTGGCACTTTACAGGAATGGCCCGCATAAAGCATGGACCATGACCCGCGCTATATGAGGCAAGCCAAGCTAGCACTTGAGATAATAAAATCAAAATTCCCATGGCACAGTCAAAGATTTCATTCACCATTGTGATGGAACATGAAAAAACATTCACCTTGTATTTAGGCTGATATGATAACCCAGGATATGCATGGGCGGCTGTTGTTAAAAATGTGCCCATCAAAGGTTACTGAAATGGAGCAATTTCTGATAGATATTAGCAATGCCTTACAAATAGTGAGGTGAGTGTGGTAGTATGTAATAGGTGTTGATGTGTATGGCAAATTCATTAGTTGTTCAGGCCCTCCAGAAAACAAACATGCAACAATAATGAGGTCTTTCCCCCAAGAACCAGAATGCCAATCATAATATATGTGCGTGGTTATTGGGGGGGGGGGGCGGGGGGTGGGGGGGGAGGGTTCAGATTTGGAAATTTCAATTACCCATTGAAGCATTGTATTATAATTTTACATACAAAGTTCTTTAGGAATTTATGTAAAGTGGGATTTTTTTTAAAAAACCGGCACAAGTTAAACTTTGGACAGTCTCTTTTTAAAATGGGCCCCGGAAATGTTTCAAGTTCATTGCTCTCATGAAAATACAGAGGGGTCCGCTCCATTCCTATCCAGCGATGTCCTTTTGCCCGGCGCTACTCTTTGGGGAGAAGCCAGCGATCAAACATTTGTTCCTTACACGGCAAATTCAACATGGGTCTGGTCATCCTTTTTTCAGACAAGACATAATTTTGTTCTACATGCCTTGGCAACCAATTCATATGCTTTGTGCATTGCACTGCATTGCTTAACCTAATCACTACATCTGTCTAAATGACATGGCGAAATATTTCTGGGTTACAAATGGGAACTGGAGCTGTAGCAACAAATAAGGCCAAGAATCCTTGGGCCCATTCACTCTATGGGCAATTGCGCAGATAAACATTCTTTTCAATAGTAGATAATCGTGTAAAGCTAATATATGACCCAATGTTATGTAATACGGATTCCGGTCCGGTCAATCAAATTTTCGATGAACTTAGTTTCGAATTACGCGTTTAGGATATGCATAAAGACAATACGTAGCAAATATATTTATTAAAGAAATTTTAATCGCCAGGAACTGGCAAACCACTACATTTACCAAGCTTTAATCTATTATGAGTTACGACCATTACAGGTGTGTGCCAAAAATACCATCCATACTTGAAAATGTTACGGTTTTGTTGCCATGTGATAAGTCGAGCCATACATGAGTAACGCAAGCCCCCCCCCCCCCACAATCAAAGCCCTCCTCATCAAGCTTCGAAACATTTGAATCACTCACCCCTCAATCAAAGTTGGTGGCGCTGATCGAGACCTCACTCAGACGGCGTGAGATTCCTCTTCCATTTTTATTACGTACTCTGTTTCTACATTGGTTCGTTGATTTTGTAGAGCTGAGTCGAGTGTTGTCTAAAGCCAACACAGTAACCGAGCCAGACCTATTTGCCCTATGTGGGTACGTACTAAATTATTGTCAAAGCTGAATGTTCCCATTGCTATATAATATCAACATTGTTTAATGAGATGTTTTTCAAAGGTTTCTATTTCTAGGACGAGTTTTCATGCGATTCTGAATCTATGGAAAACATCAATATTTACACCTCGTTTGGGCTCTAAAAAAGAATAATGCCCCTAAGGCGATTATATAATGTATTCATTTTGATGAAAGAAGTTAGGGGTGAAATTTGAAGATTTGTTCACGTACCACGGTCGGTTTTGTGGGTGTTAAAGGCCTCAGACGATAGGGAACACGAAATGTATGGCAAAATTACTGAGAATGACTAACCACGGGCTATAAACAACCAGAATACCCAAGGCATGTGTCATGCTTGGAATTATAGGACTTACAAATCGAATATATGATTCTGGTTTGTGCAAGATGACCAGTATTTAAAAAATGCTAATTTTAACCACCTTGGATCACTTTAAATGTTTTCAAGAAGCATCCCAGCCCATTTGAAATATCGTTCCTTTAGATACAATGAATGAACACTAAAACTTAACAATAAGGTGAGGTGATTGATAGTTATTGATTGGAAGATATTTACCTGAGAAGTTTGCGATTTTGGATCAAATTTTACACAAACGTCAAAATACCGCAGATATTAAAAAGAACAACTACTCACGGACTCAGTATAAGACAATCAATGAATCTACGAACTCTACTTATAATTTCTTTAGACGAAATTATCATCGTATGCCCATTGCGACTCATGGCTGTAGATTCATGGCATATCGAGTAGCAATGTTTAAACAGATGGTACAAATGTTGATTTTTTTTTACTAGAGGGTCAAGGTGGCTTTGATAGCAGGATACCACGCGGACTCATGAATGAAAACTCCCAGAATCAAAAACGTCGCTACCTATTCGTGAAAATTTATCTCAAAAACAAGAGGAAGTTTGTGATTTCTTCCATATGTGACATGCAGCTTCCAAAACTAGTTTATTTTAATTCTAGCGGTGACATACATTTTAGAGCCCGACGGGTATTTGGCTTGTAATGCAAAAATTTAATTTTGACGGAGGGAAGGATTTAAACAAATTTGCTTTTAATGTATTAAATGGGCAAAGTGATCCAACAGTACTTATATATCATGGTGGTGCTGACTTGCAGGTATAGTACTAATGGAAACAAAACTATATCTCATGATGACCCTTTTTTTAATCTATATTAAGGATGAATTTTATCTCACTCTAAGGCTAGTTAATTTGAGAACTACGCAAGCGTTTGAAATGTAATGGTACTTCAATCGTTGATAACTACTATTGGTTCTGGTCACCATGTGAAAGATTTGAATTCCCCGCGTCATAAGCCCCGCCATTTGTTTGGACCGATTTGCCGGGACACCTAATCCTATTACGTGGGCACTTCTACAGCGAATGGCCGCGCATAAAGCATGGCCCAGACCGCGCTATATGACAAGCCAGCTAGACTATGAAGCTATAAAATCACAATTCCCATGGCAACAGTTCAATAGCTTTCATTCACCATTGTATTGAACAAATACATCACCGTTGTTTTTAGTATGATTTATGATACCTCGGATATGCATGGTCGGCTGTTTTTTAAAAGTGCCCATGCCAAGGCTTCTGAACTGAACCCTTGATAGATTAGCATGCCATACCACATGTGAGGTTGGTGTGGTATGTATGTAATAGGTTGTTGTTGTTTATTGGCAATTGCCAATTTAGTTTTCACAGCGCCCTCCAGAAACAAAATGCAATAATGAGGTCTTTTCCTCCGTTTCCCCCAGGACCAGAATGCCACTCATATATCTGTTGCGTGGTTCTTGGGGGGGGGGGGGGAGGGTTTTCAGATTTGGAAATTTTTTCATTACCCATTGAAGCCTGTAATTATAATTTTACATACAATAAAAACGTCTTTTGGGAAGTTATGTAAAGTGTGATTTTTTTTAACACCGCAAAAGTTAAACTTTTGGAACATGTCCTTTAACATGCGGAATGTTTCAAGTGCATACTGCTCTCTGAAACTACAAAGAGGGGGGCGTCCCTCCATTCTTTATCCAGACGATGTCCTTTTTGCCGGCTACTTTTGAGAGAAAGCCGGAATTCACATTGTTCCGTACCAAACGGGCAAATTCAACATTTGTCTGGTCATCCTTTTTCAGACAAGACCTGAATTTTTTTGTCTAAATGGCCTCTGGCAAACCAATTCATTTGCTTAGCATTGCACTGCCTGGCTTCACCTAATCACCACATCTGTCTAATGACATGGCCGAATATATTTCTCGGGCTTTACCAATGAAACGATTACTGACTGTAGCCACAAATAGGGTCCAAGACCTCCTTGGGCCTTTCCAGCTATTGGCAATTTGCTGCAGATAACATTTCTTTTCAATATAGATAATTCTTGTAAGTACATATTGACATGTTCTGTATAACGGATTCCGGCAATCAAATTTTAACGATGACACTTAGTTTTTTTCGAATATACTCGTTTATTATTGCAAAAGACAATACGTAGCACATATATTTATACACGAAATTTTAATCGCAGGAACTGGCAACCATCATTACAGCTTTTACATTATTATGCTTCCCGACCTACATTGCAACGATACATCATACTGGCCAATGTTTACGGTTTTGTGTCATGTGCCTACGTCTGCCATAATGAGTCACGCAGGCCCCCCCCCCCCCCCCCCCCCCCCCAATCAATCCCCTCATCAAGTTTACGAGCCTTTGAATACTGCCCTCAATCAAAGTTGGATGGCCTGATCGAGACCTCACCCTCAGACGGCGTGAGATTCCTCTTCCATTTTTATTACATGACTCCCGTGTTTCTACCCTGGTTCGTGTCTTTGTAAGCGGAGTCGAGTGTGTCTAAAGCCAACACAGACCCCGCGCCAGTACCTATTTCGCCTATGTGGTACGTACTAAATTATATTGTCAAAGCTTCATGTTCATTGATATCCTAATATCAACATTGTTTAATTAGATGTTTTTCAAGGTTTGCTAGACTATTTTTCATGCTGATTCTGAATCTAATGAAAACTCAATGATTTACACCTCGTTTGGGCTCTAAAATAAGAATAATGCCTTAATGCGATTCTAATATGTATCATTTTTGATGAAAGAAGATTAGGGGTGAAATTGAAGATTTGATGTCACTGTTTAACCACGGTTTTGTGGGTCAAAGGGCCCTCATACGCTAGGGACCCGAATGTATTGCAATTTAACTGATAATGGACTAACCACGGTCTCAAAACAACAGAATACACCAAGGCATGTGTCATGCTTGGAATTATAGGACTTACACATCTAATTCTTATTCGGTTGCAAGGATGACCAGTATCAAATGCTAATTCTTAACCACCTGGATCACTTTAAATGTCAAGCACCATCCCAGCCCATTTGAAATCTCGTACTGCCAGTTAGATCAATGCACTAAACTCTAACATACAGGCTGATGGTGATTGATAGTTATTGATTGGAAGATATTTACCTGAGAAGTTTGCGATTTGGATCAAATTTTACAAAATCAAATCTTCAAAATACCCTGCAGATATTAAAAAGAACCACTACTCATTATAAGAAAATCAATGAAATCTACTAACTCTACTTATAATTTATTTAGACGAAATTACTATAGTATGCCCATTGCTTACTCATGGCTGTAGATTCATGGCATATCGAGTAGCAATCTGTTACACAGATGGTACAAATGTTGATTTTTTTTTACTAGAGGGTCAAGGTGAGCTTTGATAGCAGGATACACGGACTTCATAGAATGAACACTCCCAGAATCAAAAACCGTCGCTACCTATCATCGTGAAATTTATCTCAAAACAAGAGGAAGTTTGTGATTTCTTCCATCTGTTGACCATGCAGATTCCAAACTATTTTCTTTAATTCTAGCGGTTTTATCATCCATTTTAGATCCACGACGTGTATTTTGCAATGCAAACATTTACTTTTGAGGAAAACAAATTTGCTTTAATGTATTAAATGGCAAAGTGATCCAAAAGTACTTATATATCATGGTGGGTTGACTGCATGGTCTAGTACTAATGGAACTATATACTATGATTGAACCTTTTTAATCTATATTAATGGTGATTTTATCTCACTCTAATGCTAGTTAATTTGAGAACTACGCAAGCGTTTGAATGTACTGGTACTTCAATTAGTGATAACTATTTGTTTCTGGTCACCATGTTGAAAATCTGGCCATTTGGTGAATTAATTTTGTTGTGATATTGTTCTGTGAGTGTGTCAAATGATAAAAGAAACAGGCCAAAGTTGCCAGTTTTTCCATATACTGTGAGTTAGTGGTGTTTAACCTATACTTATATCTGTGGTGTGTGTGTGTGTGTGTGTGTGTGTGTGTGTGTGTGGTTGGGGGGATGGGGGGAAGGGGTGGCAGGGATTTCTAACCGGAATTATATAGGTATCACCGTTTTATTTGTAATTTTGCTGGTATTTTGTTCATCTTAAATTTTCGCAATGGTTATACAGAGTGAATAAAAAAAAAATGTGCATAGAAAACACCAAATGTCACCCTGACCTGTCATTATTTTAATTAATTTATAATATCCTTTACACAAGCTGACTCAGAACTTTAATTGTTACAGGGCCAGCAATAACTATAAGCCACACAGGATTGTCCATTACTGGTCCTAGCATTATCATATCTCTAACCTATTCAACTTAGTACAATTTTTAATTGATGTATACTTTGTTTATGAACTACTACAATGTACTGTTTGATACTTTTTTCTGTCATGTGTGATATGTTATTCTAAATAAAATGAATATTGAATGTACTATTAGGCTCTTTGACAGTACTTTTCTATAGACCGTATTCAATATGACGTACGTCAGCCACCAGACATGTTGGTGGACAAGATGCATACATTCCAGGACTACAATACATTCAGCTGTCAATCGATCCATGTTAAGCGATTGCACAGGATCATTGACAGGTGAATGTATTGTAGTACTGGAATGCGTCTATCTTGTCCACCAACATGGCTGGCTATTGAATACGGTCTATACTCTGCACCTTCACAATACTGTAAAATTGGCAATGTTTTTCGAGTGTAGTAATACTAAGGTTTTATGTAAAGATAGCAATTGCAATATGAAGACCTCCCCAAGACAGCAATATGGTTGTATTACCGTCACCTATACTATATTGTCACATTTCAATAGTGAAATATTGTCATTCTACCATCGTAGTGTATTGCCAATAGCACATAGTTAAGGTGGAAAGTTTTCTGCCCGTGGGTACACTTTAATTTGTAGTGGTAGAAAGATTAGCTACGATTTCCCCCTTCCCTGTTATTGCAATTTGGCAGAGATCTGCCTAGCATGGCCGTGGGTATTAGCATTAAGTATCATGCCAAATGTTATAGGTTTGCATATGTAAGAAACGAAATTCAACCTATTATTCAAGAAACATCTGGTGCTGGACACCGATGTATGTATGCTATGGTAGAATTAATCGTTCGTTCGTTCGTTCGTATCCACAAGTCATTGGTAATGGCTTGTGGTGGTGTCAGGATTTATTCAGCTAGTATGCTGATCCGGGGCCGCGTGTATCCATGATACGGACGCTCCTAACATGGCCCGTAGAATTAATAAAAACATCCGAAAATAACCAAGCTAGTTGAGAGATAAATACAGTTGAAACCTGAATGATAATAGGGGTATCTGAAACCTGGCAGAGCTGACCCAAGTTCACGATCTTGTTAAAGTCAGCAATTACTATCTGTTCAATTAACTTGGCGGTCCGCTGTTTATTATTTTCTAAAGCTATACTTTTTCAAATAAATTCAAGATAGAAAAGTTGTTATTTAGCGTTGAACCCAACAAGATCGTTGGGTTACAACTTGAAAACAGATTTCTTCTTTGGATTGTTATTCAATTTTCACTGAATTTTATTCAAACAGGTGTGGCAGGAGATATAGTCCTCCGGACTCAAAGTCCGCCTGCAACGGTTAAGAATAGGGCACTCGATTCAGTTGACTCTTTACGCAACATTCGTTTCATGCTTTATTCTGTTGCCGTCTATGGAGCCCGGGCTATGGCCCGGACCATATCTCATTTTACACGGAGTTGGGGTGAATATTGACTTTGACTCTGAAACTTTGATGGGCAAAACCCTTGACGATTGGGGCGTTTCAGCAAGTTACGGAACAATTATTGATTCGCTCACCTGGCTCTCATTTAGGTGTTTGGGTTGCATAAGTGCCACGAGAATAAAATGCATCGTTGAAATACGGATACTGTGTCGTTTATTTGATTGGTTACGAACAAATATTGAATGCAGTGTGATAGTGAGAAGGTGTAATCAGGGGTCAAATTGGTCTTTTCTATTTCACGAGGCGAACCCGAGTGAAGAGTGGAACAGTCAGGTTTTGACCGGGTGATGTATCTTTTTGTTTGTTGCACGATTTTGGGCAGTCGTATTAGTTTCATATCATGGTTCACCGGTTTTATTTTCAAGCCATGTGATAGTAACACTATCACATGTCAACTCACTATATTTATGATCTAATATTTGTCCATTTTCTTGTTACTTCGTCCTTTGGGTATATGATAGTCATTTCAACCCCCCCACCCTACTATGTTAATTTAATTGTTTCTTCAATCAAAGTATCAGTCCATTTATGTTGTATTGGTTTGTAGTGGTTATGTTTTGTTATTGTATAAGGCACCACGCCTACACGCGATGCGTTTTGTGGTGGCCTTATCGACACATATGTTATAATAATTTATCGTTTGATTACATGCTATTATTATGTTGTTGTGGATGATGATAAACTTGAACTGAACAAAAGATCAAACAGATCTATTGTAATACCCTCTATTCAAGTAAATGTTGTGTGGAACCTTGGATATCACCGAATTGGCATGGTAAAATTCAGTGAAACCTACTAGGAACAAAGTTCAGCGTGATTTATTTCCATACCAGTCGCGCTGACAATATTGATCGTAAATCATCATCTCCAACGACAAATTACTACCTACAAAGCGGAGTCAATGGAACATTCCACTAAACGAAATTACTATAATGGTACCAAACCTTAATTCGCTTATTTTCAAAACGAGCGGTGGTTTAAAATTCCCCAATTTCAATAGATTTGGATTTGGAGGTGTGGAATGCGGCCCTCCTTTCGACATGCGGCTTAGGGTACATTTTCAATTATAAATGAAAAACGGCACATACGAGGGGGGATTGATAAGTTCTAAGCTAAAGGGAGAAAGAGAACTATGCTACAAAGTTCAAATTTACCCCGTCTATAGTTTCATTCTTCAAATGAAAATTCTAGAAGTATCATGTTTATATCTGTTCTATTTGTTAACTTGCAGGTAATCAAACATGGAATTTTGCCGGACCTATTGAAACAATTACGCGAGAAAAATCTTAAAAAGTGTGAGGGTGCCTATTTAGCTTTGGAAGAGATAGTAGCCAGACGGTTGCCAAAATTCGAGTGAATAGGCTGGATGTTCTACCAGATTGAAGCCACACTGATTGGATTGCAGGCATGGCTACATGGACTTATGGACCTGCGACATTGTCAGATTCATGATGATGGAAGAGCCACTCCGATTTGTCAGCTTCCTACATCAACTTATTAATTTTCTCGCGTCCGTAAATTGTTTCAATTGGTCCGGCAAACTCTCAATGTTTGATACCTGCAAGTTTAAAAAAAAAATATAGAACAGATATACACAGGAAACTTTGGAATTTCATTTGTGAATTGAAGAAACTGTAGATGGGTAAATTTGAAATGTGTAGCATATTCTTTTCTCATTAGGGCTTAGAATTTATCAATTCACCCCCGGATACGTTAATTGAACCGGACCGCAGTATGTGATCACCATAATAGTGACTGAAAATGCCTCAATAATACTGATGTCAGTTAACAAGATATTGTCAATAATTCTGAGTGATAATGATTAAATGTGTTCCCAATGCAATGATAAATACACCCGACGGTGGCATTGTTGGCAGTTCGCCCAACTGGTCTGATATTGGACTTGATTTAAAATATGTGGACATGCATAGAGATTCCATATGCATTTGTATAAAAAAAGTGGAAAATGCAATCTATCTCACACGATATCATAATGATTGCGTAACTATTTATGTTATGTTCATCACAAGCCACTAAACAATTTAGCAACTGTACATCATTTTCAATTTGTCATGAAAAATTGTTAGTGACCAAGGCCTTCCTTCTTCAATATAGGAAAAAACGATGCTGAAAAATGGTTTTTTGTATTAACAGCCTTTTAACATACGCGTCACCTCTAAGAGGGAGTGCACCCCAGTTCCAAAGAGTACGAACACAAAACAAATGCATCATTGTGAAATGAAATATAAAGAGGAGGGAGATTATTTAAATAGTGATAACATTTATAAGTGAAGGTAATATCGATATAAAGTAATGAACTTTATAAGTCGATAAACGGAGTTCCTAAATTTATGAAATCACCTGTTATTATGTTTTGTGTTTGTAGCTTCACGTATATTGCATTGAGAAAGATGGTATTTTATTATTCAAGTACCCCCAATTTAGCTTTTGATGAACAAAGTAATTAATTACTTATACATGGACTCTTGAACACCAGAGTCAAAAGTGCCGCTAGTCACAACTGATGAGGGATAGCATGAAAGTTTCGACGCTCACGCCCACTACCAAGCAGATAGATGGGGGAAATCTCACTGGCAGAAAACAGCTTCACTTGGCGGAGTTAGGTTTTACAGGTATCGTGATAATTGATTATTACTACACAACCAGATTCTTAACGAGAGTTCTTGGGAGTAGCTCCATTCAACGCGGCCAAAACCACAAAATCAACTAGACCAACTCCAGGAGACTATGCACGTTACGTATGATGAAGTCCTATTGACCTTTGACCCTGCCCTTAACGAGGGCCCTCTTAGAGCGGGGTTACTGTGGACAATTTTTCACTTTCATTGAGCCTTACAAGATGGCATAGCTCTGTAGGTCAATTAAGCTTCTCTTTTATATTTGTACCACTAGTGGACCCCCATTTTGACATTGGACCCCATATTGTGCACCATAAGAAAGGGGGAAATAGAGCTTCTCGTCCCAGTGGTTCTTGTGACCACTTTGACACATAAATATATACTTGATTTGGTGATGATGTTTATAGCGTTTGTGCCAATTAAGTAGCTCATTTGCATAGCTTACACGTGACCCCTGGCGCCAATATTCTGTCACATGATTCGTATCGACATATCGCAACTTTTCACAGACATCACCTATCCAAGTTGTATCGATGTTGAGGTGAGGTATAGCATTTTTGCATATAACTAGATAATTGCCGCCATTTGAATGTTAATGAGTTTCCGATATTAATTCTGTGATACAAGTTGTATACACTGACCAAAGACGATGCCTCATGCAGAATTTTCAGCAGTAGAGTGACACCTAATCGGTAGAAGTAGTAGGCTTCCAAAGATTTTGTTTTTGACCTCTATTGCCCCCTACGAGAGGTCAAAGGTCAAAAGTATGTTACACACCTGATGTAGCTTGGGTCAGCAGTGGTTCTTCTGACCGATTTTGGTCAATATCGGCCCAGCCCGTTTGCAGAAGGCGCGAATCGCGGCGGCGAAAAAGCGAGGGTCGGAAGAAGGAGAAGACTACTAAAAAGCATAGCAGAATACTATGCCCCGTTTCACGGGGATAGTAGTCGGGGGATGTCCTTCTATGCTGTTGTTTTATAGTCTCCATCGGGGGGGGCTAGGGAAAACCAAGTGTAAAATCATAATTAATAGTAAAACAAAATCGTCTGTTTCCCACAAATACAACTGGCCACTTTTTTGAAAAAAAGAATAAAAATGTCACTTCAATTTCATTTTCCCCAATATCAGTGACTAGTGTATACACATAGACTTCAGCAAACAATGGACAGTTAAGATATTCAATCACCGGCCCTGTATGCGGTTGTAGGAAAAACACTCTTCAAATTCCCTTCATCTGGGAGTGCAGGACCAAAGTTTGTTAATTGTCGCGCACAGCTGAAGCGTTTCAGCTGTTACGAGTCCCATTTAGACTGAGTACTTTCAGGACAAAATGCTTAACCCTCATTCACAGATTAAATAAACAATGGAGCTACTATAGTGCGTGTTCAAGAACTTGGCCATATTTTTTCATCATTTATTAGAAAGGAAGAGAAACATGAACAAAAAATCATGAGAGAATGTCTGGGCAAGCTTTCAACAATTAACTTTGTGCAGAACCAAATCCGCAACTTAGGCTAACGTAATTTCTATTCAAATTTACCGGTTTTTCAGAGAAAATTAGTGTCAAAACGACCCTATATTATAACGTAAATGTGTTAGTTTTTTTTTATGTGAGAGATGGAGGTATTGTACACTCAACCAGACTCGTGGATGGTGAGGGTAACACCGGCTATAACAATGGACCTACATACCCGGCCCATTGTAATCTCTTTAGCTCAATGGTTGCGAATCTATACATTCCATTGGTCTCTGATATGGGAAAAAGAAAATGTGAGTGACATTTTTATTAGTTTTTTAAGAAAATGTGCCAGTTTTCTGTGCGGGCCAACAGTTATGTTGATCGTATACATTTATTATGAATGACACTTGGTTTCCCTTACCCCCAGATGGGACTACAGAATTTGTTATACGTTTGTTTTTGGTCCACGTCCCTGGTCTATAGTACTACAACCGTAGGTTCTTGTTTTGCTGTTTGGTTGGCTTTAGGTGATCACCGGAGTCCAAAATTAAACACTTAAAGTGGACAAGGTCTTCCTACATTGTGTAAAACAGGGGTAGGCATGGAACCCCCGTACGGAAGCCACTTTCCTGAACGGACATTTTTGCACGATTTTTAGACCCACACATGGAGGGTCATAAGATTAAATATCAAAAAGACATTTTAAAATGGGTCAAAACCTTATTTGCAAGTTCGGAACAAGGGAACACGAATTAACACATCTAGTATCCACAATATCTATAAACACAAATCAAAAATAAGTTCCCCCCTAAAGAACCCCTTATAACTTTTCCAGAGTATCCAGTTTTTTAAATTCAAACCTAGCAGAGGTTATAGCTATTGTTGTTAGGAAGCACTTTAGTGAAAAGTAGCGACATTTGTGACTTAACGAATGATGAGCACACATGAACCAAAACTTACGCTTTTTCAAAAATAACAATCTTGTGTTTGAATGACTTTCCGTTATCAGACAGTTTAACCAGCAGGTTAATAATGTGTGTAGCCACCACGTTTGTGAATGAATTCTTGGCACTGTTTGCCTCACGGAGTTTACACTCTCCTCCAACATTTGAGAATTATTGCGTGAATATACAGTCGCTTCAGCTGGTCATATGTGCAAAGCCGGTCAGGTGGGGGGGGGGGAATTGCCACACCCTATCCTGTGAACCGTCTGCATGCGCCACAAGCATAATATAATATACTAATCATAATTTGCTTTGATAAGCGCCATTGCATCAAGACACAGCGCTGTTGCCTATTATTATACGCTGCCGTCAGGAATCGTCACAATCATTTCGCGTCATTTAGGCCTGCAGCTGGCCAGCGCACAATCCTATCAGCCCTTAGATTGTATAATTCCCCATAACATCTACCCGAATATCGCGTGGGTCACGAATCACGTGAGTTAAGTTGCCTTGCTCAATTGCACCTCACATGGCCACATCGGGGCCCGAACCCACAACCTTGGATCATATCCACTGGACCATTCACAAACGCATTCAACAAACTCTTGCTTTATGTGGGGGCAATTGTCATCCTTTAGTCCACTTATCACTAATGGCAGTAGCGACTGGTGTGACATGTCGATACTGGATTTCATCCACGTATCTGTTGGCATTCAGGTGTCTATTGATCAGGATGAGAGTTGTCTTTGTCGTTGCCTTCCAACACCCCATGAATGGATGCATTCATTATTTCCTGACGAGTATGAATTCAAAAGAAATATGATATAACATTGTGCAACCTTGGTGGGAATTTTAAACTGCATTCCATCATGATCATGACCATTGCATGTTGTATCAGAGTGAAAATGAGCATGGAATCACTTTTGCGAATTTTAAAAAGGGCTCATTTTGTCTTTCATCTGCGCTCTTTTAGCGGTTAAGGCAAGAATTTCTGTAATTTACGAAATACAGCTTCCGAACATCTATAAGCAGATCCTTTGCTAGGGTTTCATCTTAATAACTTGTTACCCTGTAAGTTTTGAGTGGTTCTTTCAAGGGGAACTTATTTTTGATTTTATGTTTATATGTCTTATTTTTGGTAGGTGGCACTGTCTACCGTGTAACTTTCTATTGGTTTTACAGTGGCGGGATGGAAATATGGCAAATCAAAGTGATCACTATCAGCATATAAATGATTAACTGAATTTTTACTGACACTCCCGGCCCGTTGGTGGACAAGGGGAGGGGCGACCCAGGGAACCGCACTAATTATCTCATTAACGGGGCGATGGATGTTAACATTTTTAATGAAAATATACGTATTCACAAAATTATGAGTCGGAAAAGTTATATCGTTAGTCGTAAACTGGTAAAATTTAGTTTGCGGGTCCCTTGGATCCCCTGTCCACTTAAGTGTTAAAACAATCCTTACATGGACTTTACTCTCCAGATTTAACGGTTCTCGAATGAGAAACTTTCGCTCGATAACATTATTATTTCGCTCGTTAACATTATTTTCTGTTATAAAGTTTCGTGATTACTTGTGAAAGCAATGACAACGTCAAAATAACTTTGGCTGCCAACGCCTGGTTAACGGTAAAGTAAGGGTTACCATGTGACAAACTATGGTTTTTCATAAAAATACTGATTTTTTTCCTTCAAATTTGTGCAGCGTATTAGCTCTCTTTTTCCAATTGACAGATTATAGTCACCTGTAGCGAGGTAAGTGCCTGATAATTTAAAACTTTGGTAATTTTGAAACAGTATGCATTAACATCTCAGCACCGATTTATTCTGTACCATTTAAGTCACAATCAGTACCTTGTGTGTGTGTGCGTTGTGTCATATCAACAAGTAATATTACAGTTTGCACTACATGATTCTGGGAAAACAGCATCTGTTTGTAAATCACAACTTTGACAATAATTGCGTAATGTGTAGTCAAGAAATCCTGGTACAATTTTGAATCAATATTTTTATATAATATATTGTTTTTTCTGCATATTGCAATACTTTGGCCAGTGTGTGTGTATTTTGTGACGTCATAAATGTGTCGGGATTCCGACATTTTCTCACGAGAAGCGCCTAGTTATTTATCACTCCGATTCAATAATGCAAAACTCAACCTTTACAAAAGTTGAGATGTATTGTTTGTTTACATCCTGAAGAAAATGCCTGATAGTTGCTCGAATTTTGCAGCAAAGAGTCAATGTTAGATATCTTATTCAGTGGGCGGGGTGTACGCAAAACAGCAATATCATTGGTGTTGCCTTCTTATATGAAGACGATATTAATAGGTGCGTCCGGGGGGGGGGGCCGCGCAATGGGTTACGCGCGCGTGTCAAGGTTGAGCAGTGCAAGCCGGTAGTACGGGTGGTTCATTTTTTACAGCGGGTGAATACTTTTGTTTTTTAAACTAATATTATTGAAATAAATCTATTTTCAGTGATTAAACAACCAAAACTAAATAAGAATGAGAATAAAAGATAGGAATTGTTGTCTGTGCCTATCAAATCGTGTCATATTGGATGGGCAGTCCATATTTTATCGTAGTGGATACAGGCCGCTCCGGCATTCCATATCAAATATTGGATGACCATCCAATATGGACACGATATTAGATAGGCAAAACAACAAATCCTATCTTTTATTCTCTAAATATTTCACGCGTGTTTTCCTTTCCTTGGTCTATTCTCTCTCTCTCTCTGTTTTCTCTCCCTATTTTATACCCCCTACCGCTCCTCCCTCCCTCCCTCCCTCCTCCCTCCCTCCCTCCCTCCCTCCCTCCCTCCCTCCCTCCTCCTCCCACTCCTTTTTCACTGTAAGGCGTGGAACCCATGGGAATGTTTTGGAGTATGCAGCCCTCACCAGGCCAGAGATCAGGTCTTAGATACATAAAGAAAGATGTCACCACCCCGATGAATGTAAGACTCTCTGTCTATAACGGCCATGGAAATACAGAAAGATTTATTAGCACGCAACCTTTAGCTAAAACAGTCGGCGAAAGCATACATGGGGACCAAATGTGGAAAGCCAAAAGGTTCACCATGGACGTATACGTGGAAAAATGCTGTATAAACCAAAAGGTTTGTTCATAATCTCTATTGTTGCGCACCATATACCTTGCAATGTGCAATAAGTTAATACACCTTTTTTGCACAAAAAGTTATCCGGATGTTTTTCGATCAGTATTGTGCCCAATTCAGACATTTTGAAAGGTTTTTGAAATATACACTTCTTGCCTATGTCTGTTATTTCATTAATACCTCGCTTGTAAAACAGCGTGCAGAAATGTGAGATAGAACTCCCGAACGACGCAAAACCCTAAAGGTTGCAGTTTTTGAATTTTTCAATGCATTGCAGTGTACTGGGACACGAAACACGCGGACCAATATGCAAGGGCTTTCTCGCTCGTTCAGTAGGAAAACCTCTTTGTGTAAAATCAATTACACGCGATTAACTGCGTGTACCATATTGTCCGTCTAGTCACATTGAAAGTTACTCTGAATTATATTTAATGCTTGAAAATTATGCCTGAGGAATGTTGACTCCCAAAAAGTATAGTTGTGATTATGTTAAATGTTTACTTACCGAGATAAAGTCAAAGAAGGTCATGCCATTGGATTATGTTGCCCATGCCCTATGTACATAGCATGATAACTATCATTGCTAGTGCTACAAACTATTCCTTATTTTTGACACATTAAGCTAAGAGAACAATTTGTTTATTTTTTTACCAAAATTGAGAACTTCTGATTTGACACATGGACAAATGGAAATTGACCTTTTTTGCCACTTTTAGCCATTTTACCCCAATAACGCTAAACCAATGGTCATAGATGATGGTACAAACTATACAATTTTTGAATTCTTATGACTAGAAGGGCAATATGGCATACATTCAACATGATTGAGTAATTTGACCATGTGTTAACTTAAAATTGGCACGCCATATTGAAAAAGTGACAGCACATTTTACACCATTAAACCCTCGTCTACCGAAGGGGGGGGGGTGCGTACCACCCCTTCGGTTTTTTAACCGGCTGCCTAAAAACCCCCTTTTTTAGTGCCCAATTATTTAAGTAATTGTCAATTGACATGTTCCGCGCCTTTTCATCCAAAAACAAACATCCACCGGGTATAGGTACTAGATACAGGAGGATCCCAAAGTGATGGAACCACCCCCTCCGGAAGAAAGTACCAACATGCCTACACACAAACCCAGGAACCTCACAGAAACTTGATTTTGTACCAATAGGTAGCTATGGTCCTCCTCTTTCCATGATATCCAAAATGAAGAGTACAAACATGCCTAGCATTACGTACCATTGACGTATAAAGTTCGCCTGTCAGCAAAACGGCCATTTCCATAGACACCCCCAGTGAAAAATTCAATTTTTCGCCAAAAAGGTGAGGAAAATCAGATTGTCATGCGGGTTTTGACTCTACGTGATGGGAAATGACTAGTTTTATAGAATGACAGCATTTTAGAGCTTTAATAGGGTGTTTGAGTCGCCAAATTAACGAAATATCAATTTTCCCCCCTCTATGATTCAGTATTTCGGAACTTTCCTCAACATATGGACTTCATGCTGACGGCATAATGGGGATGCGGGTACTTTTCGGACCAATGAAAGAAGAAACTCTAAGCTATCCTTTGGTTACCCAAATTTATGCGAATCGGGTGTTCGTAACGGAAACTCACAGGGGGGGGTGGTAACAACCCCCCTTCGGAGTTTTGTTACAAATAAATGGATCAGGTAGACGAGGGTTAACTACCTGAAGTTGAGGTAGCGGGTCCATCCTAACTACCAAAGAGTCCAAAGCTGGAGTTGGGAACTGAACGATGATGTTTGACCCAAGTCCTTGCCCCGCCCTATTATACACGTCAGCACAGTCTGTGAGAATAGTTAACACTGCTGGCTATATGTTATGTTAACATTGGAAAAAAACAATAATTGTTGAATTAAGTGTAAAAAGAGTGAAAGTCACACTTCATGGATTAGGAACAGTCATATCGCAACAAGGGAGTGCATTGCACTATTACAAAGTGCATTGCAAGTACAAAAGATTGAAATTCATTCTAAAAGAGGGAACGATCAATCCTTTGGAGTTAACTTTCATTGATGTTAAATAGTTCTTTTGTTCATTATTTACTAAATAGATTAACACTTAACTGCATAAGGGGTTGCACTTTCCGTAGTGCATAAGGGGAGGTTCCTAGGACCCATTATTATATAACCACTTCCCAAGGAATTTTAGAGGAAATCAATCCACATGTTAGAAGGATTCAAAGACATCAACAATAAGAAACTAAAAACTGAAAAAATGTTCAGTAGGAAAATTAGGGGCCAAAACATTGATTTTAATTTGCGTCAAAATGTGCGAAAAAGACATAATTTGTTTCTGCATTTTCTACGGCACTGCTTCACGTAGACTTTTGCTTATTGCTTTAATGAGTGAAGGATGAACTATTTTAACATATTAAGCACACATAACATGTCTGTGCATTTTAGATTTTAGGTTTACTTGATTAATTTACCATAGGTTCATACAGGTAAACCGCATACGAGGATATAAAAATATGACACCAATGGCCTCTATACTTCCAAGATTTAGTTTTGATGAATTATTTACTTGTTTATGTCACAAGTGTTATGCATATGAAAATCAGAATCACAGTAACCTATTAAGATTTTTAATTTGTTCATGGGCACTTCCGTTAGTGCATAGGGGGAGGGGGGGCCCTAGGGACCCATTGCTAATTAACGCAAAAACGGCGCGATGGATTGAATTTTTTTTGCACCAATGCAAGCGCCAAACTAAAAGTTAGACAAAATACAAAAAATATAAACCAAATAATACAGCGTTAAAAAACGCCGGCAGAAAAAAAAACAAAAATGGGTCCCTAGGAACCCCCCCCCCCTTATGCAGTTAAGTGTTAATATTGTTTTACTACAGTATCATAACAACATTAAAAATAAAGAAAATCACCTACTATAATTTGATCATTACCAAGTTATAATAGTTATGTTTTTATAGGCAGAATGTGGTCTAACAATTTAAACCAAATCATGAATCCAATTAATAATTGTTAGAGTAACAGCCAGTATAATAAATTGGTAATCCCTTTGTGTCTTTTTACACATTTCTCACTTATTTATCCAGATACTAAAAATTTAAATAAAAAAAATAGACCCACTGCAATTCCATATTGGACCAGATAATATACGGTGGGAAAATAATAAATTGTGGGTAACGACCCACCACTTTCTATGTTACCTCCCTCAGATGAAGCTTGTGATGTGTAGGAGACATACGGGGATTTGAAATTTGAAGATCGCTAGATTATTCATGCCATGTGCGTCTTGGCTAAAATTCCATACCTATCTAAGAAAAATGCAATCTTGTTCTTGGCGAGGTCCGGGTCCATTCAAGCATCATAGATGTGTTTGGTACAATGGTGGTATCATTGGAATTTCGGTCAAGGCCTTTTTGCTCCAGAGGATTTGTTTTCACTTTGCTGCCGTTCTTTGCGTATGGAGATTACCCACAACATCAGATAACATCCAGTTAGACTATTTTGAGGGATGTTATTTGTATCAATTTAAAATAACAATTCAAAGAATTTAACAAACAGATTATCAGTTGATCGGAAGGTGTTTTACAGTTAGAGTACATTCCAGTCTTACGAGGGGTAAAAATGTATTCCTCTCAATTCACTTCCTGTTTGTGATGATGTGGACAAATCACACAAAGATATGGTGGGAGGGCGTGGTAGCGGTGAGGGTGCTTTTCTGTGCGCAAAATCCCGGTTCGAATCCCGGTGGGGTCACTTGCTGAGATTAATTGCGGGTGCTCACAGCATACCGCTCTCTCCAAGGTTCACTGGGAATTGGGCAAATGAATCATGAAAACATCCCGTCATTCGGAGGGGATGGTAATGGCCTCGCGTTCCCGTGTACAGAGAGCCACAAAATGTACATGGTACGTCGCACTCAGTGTCGAATAAGAGTACGGGTGTAACCCCTGATTGTCCCAATCGCCCCAGTCTCAAAAGGGGGCCGTTTTAGGAGCGTCCGATCAGGAACACGCGGTCCCGGATCAGCCTACTAAGTGATAAATCATGACACCACCACAAGACATTACCAATGACTTGTGGTACGCTAAGAAGAAAACATATAAATTGATACACAATACACACACCAAATTTGTATAGCTTGGATCCTCAATAAATTTATTTGGTATGCTTGGCTTTTCAGAAGGACACGGGTTATGAAATATGGGAATGCTAACATGTGATAACTGGGAAACTGTTTGGTCAATTTATTTTCGTGTGTGCATCATCTTAACTGAGAAATTGGATTATCGATAATAATAGTATAGTGTGTGTGTGTGTTGTGTATCAATTGGATATATGCTAATTTATGAAAACGACACTTGAGACGTAATTTACTTTTAGGATTTCGATGTGAATGAACATTGTGCAAGAATGAGTCATTCAGAAGCACTTTGGGTTATTTGTTAGGCGTTTCGGACAGTTTCTTCGCTGTTATAATTAAGAGGTTAATCATACACCGATGACTGTTTATCACAGATGCTTACCATAAGATTCTGGAACTCACCAAGGACTTCACTTAACTGAGCTCATCCAATGACTTGCTTGCAAAGGACGACGTTCTTTGTTAACCCCCCCCCCCCCCCCCCCCCGGGTAGGAGCGAAGAAGAGCGTAAGCCCCAACAATGGACTACCCCTAATAGTGCAGGATACTGTAGTTTTATTTATGCAGAAGATCTTGGAATTAGCGCACAAGATGAAGACTTCAACAGAGCGAAGAGGGACACTCCAAAGCATTGAATGAACTCCTCATTATATGAGGAAAACCACCACAGGTGCTTTCATTACGTCAACCGTGCCAGTAAACCGGCAGCTTAAGTAACCTAGTCTGGAACAACCCTGGTGATAATCCTGTCGACTAAAGAGTTAACCCTTGGAAGCACTCTCTCTTATAAGACCCAAATCAAGAAGACGAAGGTAATGTGTTGTTCACACAATAAAAATCTTGAACAAACTCACTGGCACAGAGGATGGGGTGCTCGCCCCATGCCCTCGATGATGGCACTGATCTGTGCTTCTCATTGTGCAAGAGAGTATGCATGACAATCTATGGGAAGAAAGATCAAACCAGCAGATTATCCAAGCGCTAAATGACTCCTGCCGGCTTATCACAGGATGTCCTCGCCCAAACTCTACCGAACAAATTATCTATACTCCGAGCAGGAATTGCTCCACCAGGCTAGACATCCGTCGTAGTGCAGCGAGCGTGCAAGAGCGTAGCTGCCAAGTATAGATGTGAAGCACCCTCTGTCCTGAGCCACAAGCACAGAATTTATGGAAGCAAGCCATACATGTATCACAATATACGGCGAAATCTATTTGGGACACCCATATGTTTGGATACGAATAATGAAAAAGATAAGACACAATTTAAAATTGTTATACAACCTGTCTCAATTGTTATTTCCAAACCTGGAAAATGCTTCAGTGTTCTGCCAATAAAACATTCACAAAGATTAATTGAGAATAAATTTTGGTTATTATATTGATCATATCGAAAAGTGTCCTCTTTGCTGCAGGTTTGTTGCGTGTTAGCTTTTAAAAAAAGTATGATTAATCTCATTTCCAATGAGACCTAAACATGACGTTCAGCCCAAACGCAGCCAACTTCTAAAACAATCCTTAATGTTCAAATACTCATACTTTTGTTTTTTTGTTCTTTAGGAAGCCATTGATTGGCTACTGTCTCAAAGGTATGTCTTGCCAGGGGGTGTCGGAACAGTGGGCACATCAGGTGGCGGTGAATTGGCATTGTTAATGGCAACCTATTTCCCTGATAAAGTGAGAACTATAATATAATGTATCAACTATGGAAAATCACTGTGAACTTCAGTGTTAAATACCATGATTCCACGGATTTTGAATGTGAAATAGAATATTTCAGGACAGGGCACACTTATACTTTAGAATAAAACCAAAATCTTAACACTTATGTGACCGGGGTCCTATGGACCCCCCTCAAAAACAAACATTTCTTTACTCGCTGTCCGCTTTACCGTGGGACTTTTTCGTCGATTTTTTTGCCATTGTCTGACTTTTAAATGCGTTTTTTTTTTTTTAAAAGTTTAATTAAAATCTGCCAAACCCTCAATAGGTTAATTAGTGGGGTCCCATGGAACCCCCTTCTTGGGCACTAACGGAAGTCGTCTGAGAATATTTTTAAAAATCGAAGAACCGTAGCCATTTTGTTGCATGTGCACACACACACATGTAAGTAAACAATTATAACTATCAATTAAAATAATTAACCCTTTTATGTGCTGAATTGAAAACAACAATTTCATTGTGGACGTTGCTGTACAAACTCTATGGCAAATGACGTGTATTTTGAAATACAGATTGGTCCTCCAAAAACTGCAGATTTGTGTTAAATATATGTAATGTTGGTTCTTCTATAGTATATATCAATAGAAGTTTTCAAGTTGGAGTAAGTGCAAGGCTCATTGAAATTTCCGTCTTTTGCCCATTTTTTGATGTTTGAACACACTGTTTTACCCGTAATTGCATCCCAATAAGTAATTTCATTTTTATTGCTGATTTGGTGTTGTCGTATGACCCTTTACATTTGGTTCCGTGCGAAACTTCGTCGGAAGTGGTTTCCCTTGTGTGGGGTCCCATGGACCCCCACCCCCCCTTTTGCTTTAACGATGAAACCCCTTGGTCCTAGTTTTTTAACCTTAAAAGGTTGCTAGTGGGGGGGGGTTTTTCTTGCTACTGAGTTAATATGCATCTTTGAACAGTAAATTACCGCAATTTAACGGATTTTTAACAGTCTAAATCTAACTTTGATATAATTTTAATGCTATGAACATTTTTTTACTGAGGGGTGTGAGTGCAACACAGTCGTTAACTGACATTTTTGGCGAAAAAAAGTAGGTTCATTCGCATAATTTGATTTCCAGTGCTAGTCTCCATTTAATTACAGAGTTTTATTAAGGCTTACTATTTATCCCTATTTAGTGTAGATGCAACTTTGGTTTGTATTAGACCATGGGACGTTGACCAAATAACCAACTGCTTAACAAATTCTGCAGTCCCCAATCTTGGGGGTAGGGAAAACCAGTGTAAATCATAATAAATTATTATGATTCCTACATAACGGTCTGTTCCCGCACACAAAACTGGCCTTTTTTTCTTAAAAATATATAAATGTCACCTCAATTTCTTGTTATAGCCAGGTGTTCCCACCTCCACGATTCGGGCCCGGATTCGGGTTGAGTAACAAATTACCCGGCCTCTTTCACAGTAACTAACCAGTGTACATATATATATTTCGTTGACACTAAATTTCTTCTTAAAACGCGGTAATTGAATAGGAAATGAAGTTTTAAGCAATCGGTTACGGATTTTGGTTCTTGCACATAGTTTTAGGTCAAAGCTTGGCCCAGCAACATTCTCTCATGATGTTGTAAATCAATGTTCTTTCTTTCTTTTCTAATAAATGATGAAACATCTGGCCAAAGTTAATTGTGAACACGCACTAATAGAAGCTCACTATTTATTTATCTGTGAATGAGGTTAAGTATTTTTGTCCTGAACAGTACTCAGTCTAAATTGAATAGCGTAACAGCTGCAAATTCTCTTCAGCTGCGTCACAATATAACAATGGTCCAGCCTGCACTCCCAGATGAAGGGAATTTGAAGTGTTTTTCTACACCGCATAAACCGGTCCGGTGATTGAATCTCTTTACTCCATTGTTTGCTGAAGTCCCTATGTGTCTCCACAGTCCGCTATTGGGGAAATGAAATTGAAGTGAACATGTTTATTCTTTTCATCAGAAACTGTGCCGTTTTATTTATTTGGTGGGAACAGACTGATTATATGATTTTAATATTCATTAGATTTACACTTGGTTTTTTCCCCTAGACCCCCTGATGGAGACTACAAACAACAGCATAGAAGGAATCATGTTCCCCATCCGACGATATACTCCTAATTGAATTTCTTCTGTTGTGTGCACAAGTCGGAGAAACTGTGGATACGACTTTTGGTTGGGAAAACTATGTGTCTACGTTACGGCACCTTAATAGGTATTACTCTTAGTAGTCACTTAAGTGAGAAATACACAATATTCCATATTATATAAAAAATACATTTTCATCCGTGTTTATTTTTTTTGCAATCGAAAAACTCAACACTGAAGAAAACACAAAAAAAATACTTCTGTAATCATGAAAATGCACTCCATGAATGAGGTACCAGTGTACTCCTAATGTTAACAATGCCAAAATTGTCCATTTTACAGCAAAGCAAATATAAATATGTACAATCTACACAAGCTTTACTCACGTGGCATGTTAATAAATTCATACAGAATTAGAAAATACTACTATACTTTTGGCTATTTCTGATATTTAAGGTACAGGAATATGAGGGAAAATGTGATAAAGGTCATTGAACTTTTGACTGGCCATTGTACAGGGCCAAACTTCCGAAATTCCATGGATCTTGACAAAATTTGATATCAAGTTGTTGGTATGATCATGAGCACTCCAAGTATACTTTTTGGCAAATACTAGATGGTTTTTTTAGTTAGGTGTTACAGTCAATGTAAAGTTACCCTCTTGTCAATTTTGCATTGTTTTGTATGGGAATTGGGGACTACTCGTCTCTTTCCTAAAAAATATATTAAAACGGAAGATCCTAAATCATGGCAACTGTACATTTCCAGATTACCCATGCTCATTACAACAATTTGACACCAATTTTGTCGAGATTTGAAGCATTTGGAAAATTTGGCCTCTGTACAATGACCAATCAAAAGTTCAATGACCTTTATCACATTTTCACTCATATCTCTGTAACTATGCGTCACATTATATGCCAACTGTACATTTTTTGATTCCTTATGATGAGACGAATCATTTGAGATACTTTTCAACTAATCGAACCACTTTATATGACTGGATTCAAGATGGCCTCCAAACGGACCCCGTGGGATATTTGATTTTGGTAACATCAAAATTCCTTAAAGGTCCATTACTCATTTAATCTTTCAGAAATTCAAGCTAAAATGTGTTATAATGTTCAATTAACAGTTATCAGCCTTACAAAATCACATTTTAACCCTCGACTTAGCAATAGAGGTGGGGGGGGGGGGTAAAATGTTGAAGGATTAATAGCACCTTCAGGGTTACCTGTTAAAAAAATTTCCGTAAATTACGGAAAATTTCTCGGCCCAGCAGTTATTTTCCAGTCATGTTAGGTAAATTTACAAACTTTGTCAAATTAACGGAACTTTGACAGTAATTTTACAGAAATTTGTCTCAAATATGGAAAAAATATGTATTTTAACAATTTTTTTCCATAATTAAAATTACGGAACCCAAAAAAAAAGTCCGGAAAATTGCTGCAGACATTTTTGAATATTTCCGTAAATTAACATTTTTAGCCTATTTTTATTGTTTTTTGTTTTTAGTGTGTATTGTTTTTCCTAAAACAGATTTTTCCGAAATTTACGGAAAAATCTGTTTTCTTAAGTTTACGGAAATTTTAACAGTGTAGAGTATGCCGTTAAAGTCCACGGTAGGGAGGGGTGGTTGCCGCCCAAGGTATTTTACAGTGAATTTGAAAAATTCTCCATAGTATGGTCCAAAACTGTATGCTTAAGTAAAATTAGTAAATTGATCAATTTGAGCTGAAAACCGCATGAAAATTATACCTTTTTAGCGCAAAATTGGATTTTCGACTATGAGTCATCCTAATTCGAGAACAAACACGTTTTATTTACAGAATGAATATAATGTTGGTTTCTCATTGTGTGACCCATGATGTAGAGTAAAAAGTATTTGAAAAAGGCTTTGTCACTTAAAAGGACAACCTACTGTCGCCAAAAACTGTTTAACACACGACTTATGTTTCTACTCTTTATTTCACTGTGCACATAATTTCTTTTCTTCGCATTACAGGTAAAGGCTGCAGTCTGTATCAGTGGTAATACAGCTCACATGGCCCCTAAAACTAAAGGTCATGCCTTTAATATATTCTACCAGGGTGAAGACTTTCCAAAGCAAAAGTAAGATTATATTACCGGTGTGAAAGTACATATAGTCCACCGGGAGCCACAGCCTAGACTCCATAGACGACAACGGAATAAAGCGTGAAACTAATGTTGCGTGAAGAGTCAACTGAAATGAGTGCCCTATTATTTACCGTTGTAGGCGGACTGTGAACACGTGGACTATAAAACTTCTACACCAACACAGTTCTATATATTTTGCAAACCATACCTTTAATGATGTATCACAATACAGGGTGACCCAATAAAACTTTTTGATCAGAATTTTAACATTTTTTTAGGGACACATGTTATTTGAAATCTTTAATCCTCGTCTACCTGAGCCATTTTTTGTAACAAAACTCCCGAAGGGGGTGGGGGTGTTTACCACCCCCTGTGATTTTCGTAACCTGAACACCTGATTCCTATAAATTTGGTACCAAAGGATAGCTTAGAGTTTCTTCTGTCCATTGGTACCAAAATAAGTACCAACATCCCCATTTTTACATCATTATGACGTCATATGTTGAGGAAAACACGAAAATACTGAATATAGGGTGGAAAATTGATTTTTCGCAATTGTAGCGACTCAAACACCTTATTATAGCACTAAAATATTCTCATTATATAAAACTAGTCATTTCCCATCAAGTAGAGTCAAAAACCGCATGCAAATCGGATATTCCTAACGTTTTTAGCGAAAATATTAATTTCCCCTCTTCTACACTGTGTGTCTTAGGAAATTGGCAGTTTTGCCGACATGCGAACTTTATGACGTCATTGTGACGTAATGCTAGGCATGTAGGTACTCATTTTGGTATCAATGTAAAGAAAAGCACCGTAGCTATCTATTGGTACCATAATCAAGTGATATTCCTGTGTCGTGTCGTTGGTACCTCTCTCCCGAAAAGGGGCGTTACCACCCCCATCCATCACTTTGGGATCACCCTGTATCTTACCTATATCCCGGTGGATGTTTGTTTTTGGAAGAAAAGGAACGGAAAATGTCAATTGACAATTACATTGAATAATTTAGCACCAAAAAAGTGGGTTTTAATAAGCCGGGGAAAAACGGAAAGGAGGAGACTCCCCCTTCGGTAGACGAAGGTAAAAGGTTTAAGTCCTGTAAAGTCCATACTGCGAACTATATATACTCCCCGCCTAAAAAATCCGAACGATATTTACTGTATTAAAAAGGTATGTAGGTGAATTATAATAATAAATGCCAGGAGCGTTGTTCGCGTAATGTGTTTGCTTATTGACCTGTGTCCCAGTGGCGTAGCCGGGGGGGGGGGGGGGGGGGGGGGGGGGGGGGGCAGCTGCCCCCCTGTGGGGAATCTTGCCCCCCCCCCCTTTGCTCCCCTGAAAAAAAAAGCTGGCTACGCCACTGCTGTGTCCGTAATGCATTGATAACGAAGCATGATGTGGAAGTTTGAGAGATTTATCCAGCTGGCTTGGCGAGTTCATTTGAAGGCAAGTTTGAGCACGTTGATGGCCATTTCAACATCGGATTTTTTAGGCGGGGAGTATACAAGATGTGCACATAAGACAATATATTGGATATTGTTTTGGCCAATTATTACTCAGCTATCATGATAAAGGTAGTAGGAAATGTGAACATAGGATAATGTAACAGTGATTGCTCCAATTCCTTTATCTTTCAGGTTTGACTTGTCTAAGTTGAAAAAATATGAAGACAAATCAAGAGGTGGTCTATACACTTTTGATGATCCAAAGACATGGAAAGAAGACGTCTTTGTAAAGGTATATAACATTTAAAGCATTAGACTTAGGCAACGGAAAAATGTTCTCCGGCCGATGGAACTTTCAAATATGGTGTAATGATCCTAAAATTATCCAAATTATGTCTATTGAAATCAATCTATTTGTTTTTATTATTAAAGTACTGATTTTACAAGTATTAATCCTCGTCTACGCCAGTACAAGGAAAAGGTGGCAAGCTGGGCCCCATGGGATTCTCCTTATTTAATATTCAATTCCTATAAATTTGGTGTCACAGGATATCTCAGAGTTTATTCTTTCCATTGGTATCTAAATAAGTACAAATAATTCCATAATGACGTCATAGGTTAAGTTTGGTATGCAAACACTCGATACAGTGTGGAAAATTGATAGTTTGCAATTTTACCCACTAAAAACATCATCATGCTATTTCACACACTGGCAAAGTATTGCAACATCGAAAAAAAATCATAACCACACAACTGATTTCAAATATTTAACCATGGGTACTGAGTTACAGATGACGTATTAAATGCCAACAATTGTGTTTTTCTAATTATTCCCCAAAATCCATGAGTGCGAATCTTGTTATTCCCCAGAATCCAAGAGTGCGGAAACGTTTGAAGTGATTGTTCCCTAAATGGCGTATTAAAAGAGCTGGCGAACAATAACTTGCCGATTGTACCCCAGAAAGAATACAGACACAGGAACGCCCGAAATGACTCAAAAATAACCGCTAAATGAATTGTACGGGTTTGTTAGGGTTTACCGAAAATGTTTACAGCATAAAATTGTAGTGGTTGTGTGGATTAGAAATGTGATGACGTCAATATAACGTGAAGTCAAGAACTCCGGACAATATGATATGTATGTGTATTATTTCTGGATTTGCATACTTTTGGCCAATAGGCCAACTTTAGTTCAATGATGCATATTCCTCTATTCCGTCAAATAATAGGTAGAAAAGGCCAAAGGTCATTTTCTGTTCATTGCCGGTGAGGATGACCTCGTTATACCTGCTGAAGGCATGGTGAATGCTTCTGTTGAACGACTGAAGGCCAATGGACAAGATAACTTCCAAGTATTGACCTATCCTAAGGCTGGACATCTAATCGAACCACCCTTTGCTCCTGTATGTGTACTGCTATATCATAAAGTATGGGGTAAGTTTTTGTTTTTACCGAATTCAATGAACACCTATCTGACTTCAATGAACACTCACCTTACTTAGTGACTATATATCATACCCGATTAGTCCAAGTCCGTTCCAATTCGTAGGCAGTCGCAGTAGGATGTAGCATACATGCCTGGGTTTCATATTATAAATACCACCAATACTTGCAAGTTGATGCAGATCAAGCCAGGGTGCGGCCACCACCCATTTCCATCCATTCCTGAATGGCTGGCTAACCCTCATCATAGAGCCAGAACTGGTTATGTCCAAATATGGAATTTTGAGATAGACGAGTTTCAAGTTTGATATCTGCTAAAAAATAAGAAAATCAAGTATGAGAAGTATTTCAAAATCTGGACTAAGTAGTAATCTTCCAGGTTCTTGTTACGTATGCTTTTTCAAAGTTGATATATAGGCCTCACACTCTTTGATCCCATGGATGGTCGAAACATGTTAAAATGGACATAGCCAGTTCTGGCTCTGAAGGGGACGAATATTTAACACAATGAGAAGGTGTCTGGAGGTGACTGACATGCGTGTGGTGGAACATACCCTCGTGAACATTCTTGAACATTATGTTTGTCAATCGGATGTTATGAAATTTTATCCTGGCAGTCATCTTTAAAAAGTTCTTACCTAGGGAATCATGAGGACGTATTTTGTTTGTTTGTTTGTTTGTTTGTTTTGGGGGAGGGGGTATTTACTGGGATGTGTTTGGTAAACAATTTATGATTCAAATACATGTACATATTTAAATAACATGTATCTCAACGTATGTGGTATTAAAGGAAAACGTTTTTAGTAGCTTTGATTTACCCATTTTGTACCATCTAAAGAGACAATCGGCAGAAAAGACATTAACCAGCAGCGAGAGATTCCCACTTAAACGCCCTCACCGCTACTAGACCATACTGCATTATTAAAAGGATGTGGGGTTCAGTGCCTTCGAAATTTTGCTAATTGCACCATATACATGTGTTAAGAATTATAAAATTAATTTTGGTGATAAAAGCGATGGTTCCTCCCAGACTGGAAATGTGAGTAACCCCGGTGAGTAACACATCATAATAGCAACAGCTCTTCAATTTATACTCTAACAGTAAAGATACTTTTTGAATATGGAGCGAATTTAGTTCTTTGCAATTTGATTTCTTAGATTTGAAAGTTTTATGGACGTTTTTATTTCATTGCAGACCATGTCTTGCGTATGGGAGGATCTCTCAAAGAACATGCCGATGCGCAGGAAGATTCCTGGCCAATGATGTTGAAATTTCTTTTCAAGCACGTTGGAGATGTATCGTACGATCACCCCGTACATTCAAGGTCATTCAATGTACAAGCATGCAATGGCGAATAAGCCAAACGTGAACGAAACTGTCTTAAGGGTTACGTTATTAGAGCGATTCTTGCAATTCAATTTCATTATTTTCTTTCACAACAGATTATAAGATAAAGATATCAGGCTTCCAAGTTGATACTAAATGTTTTCTCTAAAAGCGTTTCAACGAGAATTGCAGAATTATGACGTTTGTAGAACACGAACTGTTGGTCTTTTTCAAGCTTGATCACAACAAAGATGTTTATTTGGTACCCAGGTACTGTACTTTCATCTCTTTTAAGGATGACCGCTGTGACCAAACACTAACGACCCTCTATTGGGCATGCGTTGCAGCTGAAGACCCTGTCCGTGACCAGCACGAAGCAGGGTAGTGTAGATCATCGTGCGAAGCAACGCCAATTTAGGGTTTCCCTCGATGATGAAACTATTTTACACGTTCATTGTCACTTTTGTATGGTTACAATTACAAAAGGCAAATTAAAAAATATGGTATTGACACTTTCAAACCTGATGATGTGACAGTGCTGTAGCCAGCAAGGTGTGAGAGTTCACCTCAGACATTCTTTTGAAGGGAAATAGGGAAAGGAAAGACAGATATTCGTGCTAAATCAGCCCTTTGTGGACTTGTGATCGGGCAATCTTGGCCTTTGAATGGCGCATTTGTAGCACCTACCGAGAGCATGCTAGGCCATGAGGCCAAAGCGAAAAAGATGCTCGGATAAGGATCAAGGTGGCGCACCCCTGGGAAGTACTTAATTCTTCCGAAATAATTTTCCTAAAGTTATAGAAATCAGTTCTACGTGTGTTCTCGCTTCTAGTATGTGCACATTCTCGAGAAAATTAATTATATGTCATCTCAATTTATGCCCTGAATATCAGTGACTACGGGATGTACACCGTGATTCATTGACTCCAGCAAATAATGGGGGCTATTGATAAGTACTCACTCTCGGTATGAACATGGACATAATAGAGAGGACAAACAACGCGAAAACCACCAATTATCTAATTCGATTACCCATTCATCTCGACAAAAGCTAGGCACTCGATATGTATTCATGTGCATACACCGGTCTTACCTTAGTGTAAGATATTCATGAGTTAGACTAGAGTAAAGACTCTTTTACGTAATAAAGCTGTACAATCCTTGTAAGCCTTTGATCCTCTTATAAAAGATTTCATGCTAGGCTAATTTCATGAGGTCTTACATAGAGGATGAACCCATACACCGAAGCCGTCTGTGATCTATATCTCTTTGCCGCGGTCGATGCAGTGACTACGGGAAAAGCTGTCCACAAAACTTTGTAA